>OY720051.1:157548-426957 GCA_963082485.1 Eudonia mercurella
AGGTCACTCTGCAAAAACGTTAAACTAAATAGCGATTATAGCTGCAACAAAATAAAGTTCAATTCAGTTCGCAAGGCACGGTTTAGAGACGGTTTTGACAGCGATGTACAGTCTCATTCTATCGCGTAGCTCTTATCTCCTGTCGGGGTGATAAACGGGCCCGCCGTTTTACCACGCCTGCACTTCTGACTACCCCAATCTGAAATTTTCTCAATAAACGTTGAACTTTATTGAAATGGAATATGGTTAAACATTTTTTGAAGAAATTTGGCAGTTTTGTATAGGTTAATGTGTCGGCATAAGAAAGTTATTAATTCCTAAGATGCAGGCGTCTGTGTAGCGTTATACCTAAAGTGCCTTACAAATTATACCGTGTTTTGTCTCTTTTACTCTTGTTTGAAATGACGTTTACATGACTGGAACAAAACACGTAATTACTATTCGGAGCTTATTCTTTATTTATTTGTAAAGCACAAAGTGTAGAGTGAGCTAAACCTGACTTGACTATACTCATAGCTTTGATGACGTAGAACAGAATGTTAGCGTACACACGCCTGCACATCAACATACACAGACTGTCAAATTTCCTCAATAGACGTTAAACTTTAAGTGTATGGCATATGGTTGAAAATGTATTGCAGAAATTTGACAGTTGTGGATAGGTTGGTGTGCGTACGAATTATCCCTTATATTTAATCCAAATATTATTACTTTTGGAGACGGTCAGATGACCTTTTCAGCGTCACCGGACGTTTTTGGGGGATGCGACGAGAAACTTTACTGGTTAGTAAAGCCTCACGTGATCGAAATACCGTCAGAGGGTTTCCAGAGGGAATGGCATTACGCAAGCGTACGTCTATTTTTCCTACTCGATACTTCTAGAGGTTCGGGTCGAGTAATGCAGATATTTACCAGATATATTTATATTGGTTTCCAGATAGAGTTACTAGATTAATAATGTTGACTTTCTCACAAGAAACAGTGAAAATCTGACTAACTATACAAAGACAATTATAATTGTGAAAACTTTGTTTAAAAACATTCAACATCGAATTAAGCCCGAGTATAACTGTTTGATCAGCAATGCTACTTACAGAAAGAAAGAAATATTTAAGCAATGGGTATATCTCGCGCTTAGAATTATACAGTCTAAACAAAATCGATGCCACTTATGTGATGTGGTTTATTAGTAAAATTCGAATATTTTTGTTAAAACTAAGACTAATTTATTCGTTTTCATGTAAAAAATATATGCAGTTTTAAAACCTTTAAAAGAAATTGGTTCAATGTTTAATTTTTAGTCATTATTCAGCTTAAATTTAAAAAGGAACGTCATAGGTGGCGCTAGTGTTTCTTGTTTTAGACGTCAAATATTTTGTGGAACAAAATATTTTAACCTGTGGAGAATGACTGCTGGAACTGGAATAGAAATCTCTGGCAAATGTTTTCTCATTCTCAGTGTTAAAATCGTTGCGAAGCGTTGTTACTGCGACTGCGTTGCATTTTACTAGAAGGATTTCTTTGCTAAAAACGCATCAAGGTTTTAGTGTAAACGTTATAAATAACATTTAACTTGTTAATATCATAAATGGCAGACAAAAAAGGTATGTGAGAGCTTCTTTTACTATTTCTTTGTTCTTACAATAAACAATTTTGACATATTGTAACGTCACTGGGTGTTGCTTTTTGTGTTTTCATTAAACGAACTCTTCAATCGATTAGAAATCTTTTGCATTGCATAGTAGTAATTAAGATACAGATGCCAATTATTTCCCTTCTTGAGGCGTATGATACTTGTTCACCCAGATCAAAAGGATCGATAACTTCGAGCCGATTCAAGATGGATGACGGACAAATCCTATGTTGCGTGCAAGGCAAGTGGGATTCTCATCACAATTTTGTCCTATTCCTTTATTGATTTAAGCAATTCACAGGGAGATTATTTTACAGTAGATCTTACGTTTATGCACTAGGCCTTCTGCGGAATACAAGCAATATAAGAGCCTTTAAAATTATGGCAGTGGGTAGGTAGGTACCTATACCTACATTGCGTAAAAGTCTTAAATTATTGATGTTTTTTAATTGTTCCGGCTTTTTTAGCACCTATAGTTAACTACTAACTACAGTTATACACCCAAGATAATTACTAGTCCAACTCAATATTAAAGTAGGTCAATGATATTTTGTAGGTATACCTACCCCTTGTCGGTAATTAGGTCACTGCTACTCGAATTATTGGTTTTCGTGATATCTCTGAATACTGCAGCTAATATTGGCAATCATTGAATCTCTTAGTTTGGAGAATAAGACATGATAATGTAGAATTGTTTAATACTGATGGGTAATTCAGTTACCAAGTGCCTATTTATAGTTTAGTTAGGCGATTAGCCTGTACTATTCAGACCATGTTTTTGGTGTTGAGATAATTTATTGATTTTACATAATGCAACTTTAAAGAAATCTTGGTCAGTGTGTTGTTTATTAAAAAAGAAATAAAGAAACAGGTTTAAGGGACATTGTGACTTAAAGGTACCTGTTAATTAATTAGTTAAAGCTTTAGTTTTTCAAAGTACTCTTTGTCATTATTATTTATTCTACAATGACCTAATATAAGCTTTACTTTAAATAAGTGGGCAGTGGAATAATTGACTAAATAACTATGTCTTATTTTTAAGAAACTAGGTATTTATGGAAACACAAACAATTGCCTATGCATACTATTATGCAAATTCTTAAGTAGCATGTTACCTGTGTGACGCTTCAAATGTCAAACTAGACTCATCTCAAGTTATCTTTGCTTATTAGAAATAAAACTCTGACACCATGTAACATAAATTCTTTATAATTCCTACATTGTGTCGGATATATTTGAGAAAGCAACTTCTTTTCTCTTAAGATTTCTCTTATGATTGATACTGCTAACAGTTAGAAATGGTTTGAATTGAAGGGTGATTGATTCTATTCCAAAATTGGCACCCTGTTGTGTGACGACTGATGGGTCATCAAGATCAACCTTGAGTTATTACGTATAAGACATGTGATGATAATAAAAGTTCCCACACCCTCCCTCCCTCCCAGCCTCACCCCTCTCGCAGGAGCCGCGAGGTCGCCGCCGAAGCCCCCGCGCGGCCGTCGACTAATCACCCATGTAATGATATCATATAGAATTTTTCTTTCTTTTTTTTCTTTTTGGAAACATAGTTGAAGAGAGACAAATATGATATGTGCGTATCGACGTGTGGACGATCGTATGTGTTATTGATTCAATTGTAACCCTTAAAAGCTATGTGATTGCTAAACTTATTTTTTTTCTTATGGAATATTTACTACAAAACATATGGCTGCGTTAATAAATAAATCATTAAAAGACTTAAAATTATAAAATAGCAATCAAATAGTCGATGTATTTTTCTTAACAAAACTCATGTGTGTATGTTTAGTAGAAATAAATATAGAATAAATTTGTTGATTTTTTTTTATATTTTAAATATATTTTCACTCCTCCAAGATGATTGTGTTAAAAGCTACATGGTTGCCTGTACAGTAGATGTTTTGGGCTTGAAATTATTGTATAGTGTACTGAGCTAATCGTTTTGGAGTTGTGATTGTGATCATAAAAACATACATTTGAGTTTCTTTAGCTAACACTTATATGAAAAAAATAAGTTGTTTTAAGTTAAAGGGCATTGTTTGTTTGACACCTGAAATGAACAGTGTTCTTTCTATTTTAAATTAATATTATTGATGTTCTTACTGCTACAAGTTATTTCTTTTTTTACCAATATTCAGTTCACAGCTTATTTTTTTTAACCGTTTTTTTTTAATTAACACATTATTTAAAGCAGTAATAATGACCTATTTTATTCGAAATTTTATGTATTTTAATTGTCTTTTAAATATTCTAAAGTTGAAATGGTCATTATTACATTTTTGCTAGCAATTTATTGCACATTTTTTTATAACAAGGCAAATACGAAAACGATTTTTTTTAACTTTAAAATTAAACTGATATTTTTGCCTTGTTATCTCAGAATTACCCATTTTCTTGCCATAAAGAAAAAGGTATGTTTTGTTTTGAGTTTTTTTTTGTTTTACATAGTATAAGCTAATTCTTTAGACTAATGCCTTTAGTTAAATGGGAAGATGTTAAAACTTGTGGATGAATTTTGTATAAAAATAACATTTTAATAAAATATAAAGAAATTATAACAATCTACATCTAACATCTTCTCATTTATATCTAGTATTTCAAACAATTTGACTGATGGTTTGAGATGATAATATAACTGTTAAAGCACAAAATTGTTATCCATAGCGCTATTATTTTGTGCTAAAAACACTCAATTTTGAACATATTAAAGTATTGTTACCAGTTCAAAACGGATTAAAATTAAGATTGGGTGTTTTATTAAAATAAGTTGTGTGTGTTTATACTAACTTAAAAAGAAACAAAACAGTTCATAAACTACCGATAATAAATACCCATTTCAGAAAAAAAAAAATTTATTACTGCTTTGTTTTTTTTTGTTCAAGAAAGATATTCTTTTTTATCTTTCTGAACATAAAGTAAGGTGATGGTCACATCGGTCAAGAATAATCACAATAAAAAGTTATTATTCTTGCCAATTTCCTATTTGTATGTCCAGTTACACTGTTACAAAGTAAGATAACAATAAAACAGTTTGTATATTATTGTAAATTAGACATATTTTGATAATATGCAAACAAGGTTATATTTTTCCATTTAAATATAAATGTTATTACATTTTGGCTTTGCTTGAAGACACTGTCAATCATAGACTTTATACTTTCTTAAAACATAAAAAAAGTGGATTGGCTATTTTTATTTATGGAAAAAGATGGCCACTGGGATTGAAACCATGTTAACAGGAATGAAATATTGTTAGTGCGTGTGTGACTTAGTGTAAGGGTGCAGAATGCAATTATCACTTTTTAATGTTAAATTAATTCTTGTTATAACTCTTCTGATAAATAAATTTGTAGATAACGTATGTATGAAAGTGATAGTTACATGTTCACAATCTATTGCAATATTTAAATTGCCATAGACAAATGCATGCAAATCAAGCTTCATTGAAGGACAGGGAAGAATGCCAGTTGGAACGTTCTCTATGGTGTATGATGCAAATAATACCACAGACACTTATTTTTTAACACCTTATTCTAGGGAACACTTAATTCTACACTAATACTTTTTTCTTTAATTTTTGGTATTTACAGCCTTCAGTTATTTACAGGGGTCCCGTTTTATAGGTGGTTAAATTAATAATTTGGATAAAAGAAACATGCGTCGGATTTGTTTTTGTATTTGTGGAATAGAACAACAAATCCGTGCTTTCAATTTATTGTAAGCTTTAACATGACCGTTCTGGCCGCCATTTTGAGAAAGGATGGCGCACAAAATGGCGTCTCTTTTGGTAGTTAATTAAGTATTAGCTAAATGTGTTGAAAAGGTTAACTACCAGGATTTTTGAAGACTTTAACAAAATGGTTTCGTTTAAAAGTATTGCTGTCAGACTATTGCGGCTTATTTTTTGGCGAGCATGTCGTTATTATATTTTGTTAAGTTTTTTGTTATCTGTTTTCTAGTGTAGTGTAGTGAAATTTTTGAGTGGAGGCATGCGATTTTTCGTTTGTGTTGTTTCGATTTGCATGTTTCTATGTCCTTCAACGCACTTATTATATAGTTTTTGGTTTTTTTACCGCTTTCATGCAAAAATGCTTTTTAGAAACAGTAAAATGAAATGAGAGTTACCATCTTGGAGTATCTGTAAACCGTTAACGAAAATCTTGGTAAAGTTCTGAATAGTTAGTTACTTGATTAGTTTTATATAATAATGTTTTCTTTTTAAAGGAATGTTCACATGATGTATTCACGTTTTAACATCTTTCGAGGTGTTTTGATTGACTTTGAACTTTAGAAATAATTGGCAATCTTTTTAAAGTTCAATTATATAGTATTAGTATATTTTAATAAAAAGTGAAGTTTATCGAATTAATTAATTGTAAAAAATATTCTTTAATTCAAAGTCAACATTTAAATAAAATAATCAATGTTCTTTTTTCAAGGTCCTTCGTGTGATGTTTTGTTAATTAAGATTTAAAAATATTTATAATAAAACAAAAAAAAAAAAGTAGTGATCACACTTTCTGCTGTACACTGCACAATTGACTTTAATTAGCTACTGGTTTTATGAGCAAACATAGTTTTTTTTAAATTTAAAACATCTTGATTAAATTTCATACAGCCAGCTTCTAAAAGGAAATGTGATCATCTAAGGAATGCATTGTAAATAACGTTTGGTAGGACACACTTGTGTTGAACGTTTACCTACCAAATCATTGTACCATCTTTTGAAAATAGAAAAAGAAATAGTCACAGAAAAAGTACCTAAAAACCATAAGCAATATTTTCTTTTTTGTTTTCTGAAGATCTGCCACTTCACCTTTGAGGTTTTTTCAAATAGTTTTCACTGTTGACTCACTTTGGGGGAACCTCGAGCTAGTGGCAATTATTTAAGGCGTTGGCATAGCTTGTCGTTAACACTGACGTACGTTAACTCACGCATGGACGAGACAACCACATTTTGAACCGAACCATTCCTTACACGTTTCGTTCATGCAAGGCAGTGTTGGGTGTTGCTGTAGCGTTGCTGTCTATGGTAGCATCCAAGATGGCCGCTCCGCTACGTCAAGCGTGAATGCTCGGGCTTGGGTTGCGGATTACGGCCGACTGTCTACGCCCGGCCGACACGCCCACGGAAACTAATTGAGTTATATGAAAATGAAAATCTGTGGCTCTGTAGCGACATCCGTTGGGAGTGGTTGTTTGTGACATACGGTTGGAGACTTGATCGAATTGGAGTTTGCACATCGAATATTCTTTTTAATAAATACAACTTGAAGTTTATGCAATTGGCAAAACTCTTTTTAGGCAAGTGTTGCTGCTAAACAATTAGCCAAAGTTGTTTTTTTATATGGCAACATCGCGATTGCGTTACGCATCGTGTCGTGTGTCAATTATTACGTTTAATTAACTAGCGTACTAGTTAACAGTTCCAACTGTACTCAAACGCCCACTCGGTACGGTCATTGGCAACCTTTTCCGATTGCCAATGAACAACCTAAGCGTATCAACACAATACATCGCTTTACAAATCAAGTTGCTCACAACTCACAATACGCTTAGTAGACCGCGCGCGGTGTATTCTGTTCGTATGGCGAACGTCGTTCATTGCCATTGTCAGAAAATAAAGCCAATAGACCTACAGCAGGCTTATTCTCGAACGTTCACTCAATCGATAGACGGATTAACTAATTCTAATACTTTTCAATATTTTTCTTATGTTGCAATTAGCCAAAGTTTTGGTTTGGAAAAAATCGTGTTGTTGCATTTAATGATTTTTTAGTTGACAATTGCAGCGAATTAAAGCTAATCTCTTAACTCGCAGCCACAAAATAATGAGACTCAAAAAGTAAGCTTAGTACGTATCGCGCTCGAGCATCTCGCACGTAGACCGCTTACACCAGGGTTTCTTAAGTCGTGGTCCACGGACCGCTTAGGGGTCCGTAGCATGTGTCACACATTAAATTGTGCAGTAAACTTAGCATTTCACGGCGTAGCCACGCACTCGCAGTGGCGATGACGCATCATCGTCGTCACGCACGTCACAAGCGGCATCCTTCTCATTAACTTAGTAGCAAGTGAAACTACTAATAAAAGAGTTTTCTTTTCCTAAAATAAATTTTTGACAGGGATCCGCGGAGTTGTTTAAATTGTGAAACTGGTCCGTGACTGCAAAAAGTTTAGTTTCAATATTTCATTGATTTTCAATCTTATCTCAACCACATAAGGTTCAAAATGTGGTGGGAATATGCATCCCTCCGACTGTGAAAGGGTTAAGAAACCTTGGCTTACACGGACACTGATCTTAGACAGCTTGCGAGCTTCCATGCTTGCGAGAGGTTGTCTATGTGTGCGTAGCTCGAGCGCGTTTCTATGAAGCTTACCTTCTGCCAGTCTTCTTATATTGTGTCGCAGCGTAATAAAGAAAGAGGTCTTAGTTCACATTTATAATCAAACGGGATAAAATTAATGCACTATTTAACTCGCAGCGTCTATGAAAATGACGATACGACTTTGGGCAGAATTTTCGGCTATTGCAAACATTTCTTGTACCTAAATCAAGTAAAATCAATTCTATCGCGATTCGAGTTGCATTCGAGAGTGGGCCTGCCGGCGGTCGCTCCGGCGCCGGCGTGTCGGCGGGACGCGGCCTCGCTGCGCCGTGTAGGGCCGGACGCGTCTGACCGCGCGGGTTGTTGCAGTCACCCCGCCGTTGGGAGCCTACCCGCAGCCGCAGCCGCCGCAGGGGCCGTTCCTACCCGCGCCCCCCCATCAGGCCGCCCCGCAGTATGGAGGTGAGTTTCTTTTTTTTCTTTATAGCTTCGTGCGGTTGCCACATTTAGACAGTGGTCCTTCGAGCCGGATCATAATGGTTGAAAGCATCATCAGGGCATCAATCATCACTATTGGACTTTCAAAGTCTAGCGGAAAGCTTAAACTAGTGCGTCGCGTCGGACTTGCACCTTCGACGTTGTGTACTTCGCGTGCTGACGGTGCTTTGTCCGACCAGCCAGTGTAAAAGTATTTGCATTACAAGTTATAAATATTATTTTCAAATCCGATTGGTAGTTCTAGAGATTGGCGCGTTCAAACAATAAAACAAACTTCAGCTTTGTTATATTACTAGTTGTCGCCCACGACTTCGTTCGCGAAGACCACAATATCCCACAGGAACCTGTTACCGGGATAAAAAGTATTCTATGTCCTAGTCCAGGTCATGGTCTGTCTGTGTACAAAGTTTCATCCAAATCAGTTCAGCCATTTTCACGTGATGCGCGGTCAAATAAACAGACAAAAATTCTAAAAACTGTTGGAACGTGTTCTGTTATCGATTCTAAGTACTTATCCCCAGCTAACTTTTTTCGAATATCTTCCATGTACACACTTTCGACCCACTTTAGCTTTATTATGTTTACATACATACATACATACATCACGCCTTTTTCCCGGAGGGGTAGGCAGAGACCACCTCTTTCCACTTGCTGCGATCCTTACAGACATCTTTTCATTTTTCTTTTTTTTATTATGTTTAGATTAGTTTAAATGAGTCGTGATATTCAAACGCAGTCCTTTAAACATACGTCAGGTCAAAAGTCTTTTATAATCGTAATAATTTGCCGGCGACTTGTGTTAGTGCATGGTCACAGATGCAGCGCGCTGTTCGCAGGACCGGTTGCGCCGGCGCCGCTCCGCCTTGACCCTTAGTGCCTTTAAATGGGAGTTTCTCGCTAGCAGTGTTACGAGTATTGAAAACAATGGAAAAATAATTTATTTAAGTACCTATATAAAATAATAAAAACCCTTTTTTATCAAAATGAACTGTTTCCGAGCATTTTATTTGTATATAAATAATATGCTTTCAATTTATTTATTTATTTATTTATTTATTTATTTATTTATTTATTTATTTTAATATAAAGTCTTGTAAGCTTACAGAACAATCCAAAGCGCTTACAAGCTATAGAGTACACATGCCAACAGATATTAACTTAAACAATATTATTATTACATAATAATTAAAAATTTAAATAGGTATGTCAAGATAGACTGTCAGATTCAAAATGTCAGTGAATTGGATTAAAATTATATAAATACACTTAAAATTACTCACAAAATTAGATACATGTCAAATTAATTAAAACTATAATATTAAAATGAATGGAAACTAAACTATGTCACAGTAAATTGTCAGATTAGTATAAATACTGAACAAAAATAATAAGATTTATTTATTTATTTAGTTTAAATTTCTTGTAGCTTACAGATTTACATACAAAACGCTTACAAGATCAGATTTCACATAAATTTAATACAACAATAAAATTTACTCATGCAATTAAAATTCATATAATAATAATAATATTTATAATAAAAATAATAGTTTAACATGCAAAAATACTTAGTTAATTCTTTATTGGCAGATACGATACAATGTCAATATAAATGGTATCAAATAATATAACTTAGAATAAAAGCTGAAGTAACAGAAATTATATTCGTCGAGAAATCCAAATTTTCTCTTAATATTGCGATCTATATCCTTATTACTAAAAAATAAATAAATAAATAAATAAATGTTTCCCACACTCACACCAATTATCTAGCTCCAAGAAAAGCTTCCTTAAGAAACTCGTTATATGGTTAACTAGACAACGGATAAACATACTTAATATACTTAAATACATACTTATTATACATAAGAAACACCCAGACCCGAAACAATATAGAAAAACAGGTATTTCTAAATTGACCCGACCGGGGATCGAACCCGGGACCTCAGAGATGGCGACACCATGAAAACCGGTGTGCAAGCCACTCGACCAAGGAGGTCGTCTAGGTATAGACCGACCTACGTATAGACCAACTAGGTACTATTCAATTCATGAATCAAATTATTTATCCATCCATCCATCCATAATACCCTGAAAACGTGTCAGGAGATGTCTCAAACAATGTGAAAATATATCAATGTCATCGTGCTGCGTGAGAACGTCCCCTATCTGTTTCAACGCGCGATTCGTGGGCGCGTGAGCTACCCGTTCGGTGCGTGTAACAGGCCGGACCAGGAGGCGGTGCTTTCGACGCGTCACCGTTCCCGCCTCATCCCGCGGCAGACACTTGGGTACTCTAAATCCAATCTTAGCTAACACTGATGGGCTGTCGAGCTTATGATGCAATACGGATAAATAATGCCTTATCACTGCCATAATTCGCCTGAGTTTAAGGGTTTCCAAATCTACCATACCCGAGACAAACATGGAAGGATACAAGTATGGGTAGTAACCATAACTTTTCTTGTAAAGCCATCGAGCGAATTTACGCTGGACCCTTTCTATCATAACAGCATATTTTTCTTGGTACGGATGCCAGACAACCGCAGCGTATTCCAACCTACTACGAACGTATGCATTGTATAACGTTTTTGCCACCCTTACATCTTCAAAATCCAAAGCAGTTCTAATAACAAAGCCTAATGTCTTACTAGCAAGTTTACAGATTGATATCATATGTTGATGAAAGTCTAATTTAGTATCTAAAATTAATCCTAGGTCACGTATGTTATTTACTCTATCCAATGGGGCGTCGCATAAATTATAAATTACATTAATTGGGCTACGTTTTAGCGAGAATGTGATAATTTTACATTTACTCTCATTAAAAGGAAGGCGGTTAACCTTACTCCAATTCGATACAACATCAATATCACGTTGCAGAGCCTGAGCATCGCCTTCATTACCGACCCCCAAACTTAATTTTAGGTCATCCGCGAACAGAAGACATTCCGCAGATTTTACATTGTCTGGTAAATCGTTTATAAATATCAAGAATAGCGTCGGCCCGAGAGTGCTACCCTGACTTACTCCAGACCTTGTGTTATAGTCATTTGACTCAAAGCCATCCAATCTTACAAATTGACGTCGGTTACGTAGATAGTCTGAGAAAAACTGGAGAAGTTTTAGAGTGAAACCGAGAATTGCTAATTTCTGTAAAAGAATGTCGTTATCCACCAGATCGAAAGCCTTCCTAAAATCGAAATAGGCGGCATCCACTTGTCGTCCAGCGTCAATTTCTGCAAGGACATAATCTACGTGTTTTACAAGATTTGTATTGGTTGAACGACCTTCCCGAAATCCATGTTGACTATTATGCAGCCTATTGCTAATTTGCCGACTGATATGGAGATTAAGTATCGCTTCGAAAAGTTTCGCTATTACCGAAAGCACCGCGATAGGTCTAAAAGCCGAAACATCCCTACCCTTTTCTCCCTTCGGAATGGGTGTCACCCTAGACACTTTCCAACTATCAGGATATTTGGCTTGCTTAAGGCACAAATTAAACAAAAATAAAAGGGGTGTCTGAAGTGCCGATACACAATCTTTGACCAGAAACCCCGGAATACCATCAGGACCACCGACTGATCTTGGCCTAAGACGCCTTACTGCTGACTTCAAGTCTACCTCGTCAACTTCTACTAAAGATATAAAAGTAGCATCTTTAAATGCATTAGCTGCCTGTGCGGCCTCCACAGCATCTAGTCGGGGCTCTTCATCATGAAATACCGAACCAAAATATTCAGCAAATGCATTAGCTGCAGCCTGACCGGTCACTTCACTACCACGATACGTATATGCGTCAACATGCCGTCTCTCCTTCTTTTTATCCTTAATATATTCCCAGAATCTAACCGGATCGGAAATTATATTTTTTTGTGTTAGTTGGAGGTGCTGGCGATACGCAATATCTATTAATATTTTTACTCTCCATCTGTAATACCGAAATAACTCCTTATTAAACTCTTTACCCTCTAATTTAAACCTTTTTAGATGGAAATATTTGTTTTTAATATTAGTTATAATCTCGGCTGTGTACCATTTTGGGTAATTATATTGCTTATTATGTGTAACGCGCTTTCTTTTTGGAACAAACTGGCTAATGACATTATTCAGCTTAACATAGAAAAGCTCTACGGATGAATTTATATCCGTAGTATTTATTAAATCAGACCAATCTAAATCCACCAGCGATGTGTACAGTCCTTGAAAGTCAGCCTTATGCCAATTCCAGCCAGGGCCAGTCTCCACGCACCGAACGGGAGGAGGCGAGGGCTGAGGTAAACTCGCTCCGCACGGTAATTTTATTGACACCTCAAGCGACGGATGGTAATCGTCCTCCGCTACAAGAGGGTCCAATCCCATCGAAACTACTACCTGATCAAGCTCGTAGTCACACAGCAATAAATCCAACATACCACCGTACTTATTAACTACATTATTGTTTTGCTTTAAATTACAGAAGTCACAAAAGGAATCAAACTGCGTTCTTACATTTACACTGCAAGAGTTTAAATTGAAATCCCCAAGAATTAATACATTCATATTAGAATACACACAAACAGCATTCTCGATACATGTCAAAACATTCAAGTATTGTTCATCATTATAGCTAGGGGGTAGGTACACAACACAGCATAAGATCTTTATATTTTTCCAGCTCACGACCGCAAATAATAGTTCTTTATCTGGTGTCAGGCCATCTATATCCGCGATACCCCGAACAGTATAGCAATCCTTCACCGCTAGTAAAACTCCGCCCCAGCCAGCATCGCACATACGGTCCTTACGAATAACAGTAAAGCTCGAAGGAAAGAGTTCGCTGTCGTACACCGAACTAGTCAAGAATGTCTCTGTCAAAGCGATAATGTCAAATTCCGTGCTAATCACATTATTATTAAATAAAGTCGTTTTCGAACGCAAACCACGCACGTTTTGGTAATATATGGACAAATTCTTAAACCGTTGACGTTGATTGTGTGATCCTTTCCTTACGAAAATTCTGGCGCCAAGGTTTAACACATATATGCCCTCTGACCAGTTAGCCGGGGACATGACATTTTCCGCGTTTTTAGCCGGCACTCCTAGCTTGAATGACGAGTAATGACCCCGAGAATTTAACGCTTCCACAGAACAGATATCACTCCCACTTCTTCACAATTACTTCTGTATATTTGTATGCCAATGATGGAAGCATAGTAACGCCTCATTATATTCATCATCATCATAATAAGCCTACACACGTCCACTGCTGGCCATAGGCCTCTCCAAGTGCATGCCACCGAGCACCATCCGCGGCTACTCTCATCTAGCTGATAAAGATACATAATCTATATATTAAGACGTGAAGCAAAAACTTTGTACCCGTTTTTACGAAAATTGCGCGGACGGAGGAGTATGAAATTTCGCACACTTATAGTTTATACAGAGAAGGTTATCCGAATGTTAATATTTAAAAAAAATTATGCATAATAAATGCATTAAATCAACAAAAACAACATTACACACACTACCATATATTTGACACACGTATTGTTTGTCTTTAATGCGGCCGACTTCTGTCAATGTCAATCCAAACTCACATTCTATCATTTTTAATTATTTATTGCTTAGGATACAATCCGTGCAGCCTTAATAAAATTATCGAATTTCGACCACTGCGTGACCACTAGTAATAATAAACATGCCTAATAGATTTTTTTTAGTAATTTCCCATGTCATTGTAT
Source organism: Eudonia mercurella (assembly GCA_963082485.1). Lineage (NCBI taxonomy): Eukaryota > Metazoa > Arthropoda > Insecta > Lepidoptera > Crambidae > Eudonia > Eudonia mercurella. The sequence goes on from OY720051.1 coordinate 171,753, forward strand.
CCTAAAGACGGGGCTGATTGTTACGCGCATTGAGCAATGGTTTCGCTTGTAGCAAGCACCTTTTGTTAGGCCGGGTTCTAGATTGGTGACCGTATTTGTCCCTCCACGCTTCAGACATTAACCTAAACCCAGACAATTTAATGTTCTTTGTGAGAACAAAGAATATAGCGGTTTCATCAATTTAAACGAGAAGTATTGAAATGTCTCACAATCAGATAAATACTTAGTTTGGATTCACATTACATATTTTTTGTAGTTTGGTTTTGTGTAAACTTTGATAATTTAAATAAGATAATTAATGGCTGGATAAACTAGTGAGTTAGTGGAATTAACACTACCTACATATTTTTTTAATTACACTTTTTTAAATTTAAATAAGGTTATAAAAAAAAAATGCTAGCCACATTTGCATGCCGTTCCAACCTGTAAGTAAGACAGCACTTAGATTAAGGGGGTGCAGCGCGGACGCAAAACTGCGAGTTTCAAGTTTCTTTATGATAATGAGCGAGCGGCGCGTGGCAGTGGTGTGACAACGGCGCACGACTACGAATACGCACGCACACTAATATTTGTACAGAGTAGGCTGGTGATTTAATTAGAGCAATGTTTACTTTCGTAAAATCATAGGCGTTTGGGTAAAAAATAAGAAAAGTCTTAATATTTTATTGTCTTAGTTTTTTTATTGAAAAATAAGACAACAGTGACCTGCGGAATATCAATACAAACATTTTGATGTCGGATCATTGTTTCATTTGTGCTATATTTACAAAGTTTCTGAAGAAATAAGTTTTTAGATATCATTATTTTACGTATTGTTTATGCAGTTTCTGGGTATTTGTTTCAAATTCCAAGACAACCACGACCTTGTGAAAGGATCAAGCTAACCTATACTAGTCCTTTTAATGTATAAGACCTATTCAGCACCTAGTACCAGTGACTTAAAAACACGTAAATTTTCAAATTCCGCGCTGCACCCCCTTAAGACTCCTTTATCTTTCTTTTTAAATTTTTCAGGTGTATGTTTTGTTGATGGTCCCAATAAATCAATACTAATATTATAAAACTGAAGAGTTTGTTTGTTTGGTTGAACGCGCTAGTCAGGAACTACTGATTTGAATTGAAATTTTATTTTTGTGTCGAATAGTCCATTTATTGAGGAAGGCTATAGGCTATATTACATCACGCTATGACTAATAGGAGTGGAGCAGCAATGGAAAATGTTGCAAAAACGGGAAAATAAAATAGTTTTTTAATAGATTGTTCGCTAATTAACGCGGTTGAAACCGCGGGGCTAGTAAAATAAAAACCTGTCGTGTATTGTGAATTGTATGTCCTACTAGTGGCCGGCGGTTCCCCGTACGGAGTGACGTTCGGGGGGGCAGGCGCAGGCGCCGGAGGGGTGTACGCGCCCCCCCCTTATGACCAGCTGCAGCACCACCAGGCCATCCCAGCGTTGAGCCAGCAGTTGCCGGTGAGTACCATAAACACGGAATTTAAAAATGAATTCAATATAGTAAAAATATAAAACTTTACTAAAAAAAAACTTGCACGTGTTCTTTCGACTGTAAGGGCAACTTCACCGTGTCGTAATACCGCTGGCTTGCAGCATCAATCATAAAGCACGGACGCCTGCCTGCACAGTGCACTTCAACGTATCCGAAACTCAAATTTTTTCAATAAATGTTCAACCGTATCTATACTAATATACTAATAATAATAATAATGGACTGCCCCCCAACCGCCTAACTCTCTCGCTTTCGATCGCTTTGAAGGCGAGACCCTCGCCTCGCTTTCTAATATAATATCGAAATACAATATCGAATAATATCGAAAGCTATAGCCTATAGCTTTCGATATTGCTTTCATATTGCTTTCGAAATGACAAGATGACGCCTCCTCCTCGCCTCGCCTTCAAAGCGAGAGAGTTAGGCGGTCGACCCCCTGTTATTGCAAATAAGCCTGATACCGTGTTGACAGATCGATTGACGCGCCAGGCAATGCTCATCGATATCACCATTCCGCATGACGAGAACCTTGTAAAAGCCGAGAAGGGCAAGCTTACTAAGTACCTTGACCTTGGCTCACGAGGTGACCGCTATGTGGGATGTGGACTCGACGATCATTGTCGCCATAGTCGTATCTGCAAACGGCCTTATAGCGAAGAGTCTCGACCAACATCTCAAGAGACTCGCTGGATGGCTGGATTAAGGGTCAGATACAGAAGGCAACACACCTGGACACGGCACGCATTGTCAGGAGGTTCCTCACTCTGCAGCCCTGACCACCGGTAGCTTGGGCCCTGCCCCGCTGCTGGTGGTACTCTAGGATTAGGTTTTTGTAATGTTTTATTGTTTTTATATTAAAATATTGTAAAAATCTAGTTTTAAGAAAGAAAATAAATAGAGAAGATAATAATGGCTGGATCAAGGGTCAGATAAATAAGGCAACACTCCTGGACACGGCACGCATTGTCAGGAGGTTTCTTTCTCTGCAGTCTTAATCGTCGGTAGCTTGAGTCCTGCTCCGTTGTTGGCGGTGTTCTAGGTTTAGGTATTTATTAAAGTTGTATTTCTTGTATGTATTTTGTTATATTTTACTTTTTATATAATTTTTATAAAACCTAGATCTAAGATTAAAAATTAATAAAGAGAATAATAATATTATAAAGAGGAAACCTTTATATTTTTGTATGTATGTATGTATGTTTGCAACGAATAAACTCAAAAACGACTGGACCGATTTAAAAAAAATTCTTAAATTCTTTTATTTATTTATTTATTACTATTATTTTTCTGGTTTCCACGGAAGATCAGCGTCGGGGTGCCAACCAGGTATCTCGACATTATGCTGAGTGGAGACCGATTCAACACCACGTCTAGTTCTAAGTCTTTTGCCCATGTTGCTGTTACTAATTTAAGTGGTTATGAATAAAATAATTCTATTCTATTCTAAATTCAACAGTATCTTGTTCTGACACTGTTCTGTGCTGTGCTTTCTAGATGTATAGCCCCGCCGCGGCGATGTACGCGGCCGCGGCCGGATACCCGGGTTACATTGGCTACCCGGTGCAGTACTACCCGTACTACCCCACCGTGCAGCCGTCTATCCAGCCGCTGCGACCCACCATCATGATTCCCGTATGTACCCATTTCACTGGATAGAAAATCTATCAAAAAGTGTTACTAAAGTTTTTTTTAAAAATATTTTACGAGTAAGCACAGTGCCTTGATCTCACCTGATGTTAAGTGATGATAAGGCCAATGATGGGAGCGCACTTCACCCGGGATCCTCAACTACTGAGGCACTGGCTATCTTATCTCTAGCTGCTGGAACACATCAATGCTACAAACGTTTAAATTGTTGTGGAATTAAAAAAACGATTTATCACTTATTTTTTAGTAAAGATGTAAGTTTCGGGTAGATTAAGTTAATCCGTTAAGATATTAAAAAACGTGGAATATCCCTGGCCGTGTTCACGGACTGACTGCTATGCGACATAGTTATTCACCTTAACATTAGTCCTGGGTTCGATTCCCAGGTCTCGCCAAATGTGGTATACGTACCACGGGTGTGTGTTGTGATCGTCAACCCGAACGTGGTGATGAAGCCGACACCCGTCACTTGATTTAAACTGCTTTTGGCAAACAGTGCGTTGGCTTGAACTTTTTTCAAAGTATACTTTTTAACTTCCAAAAAATGGCATAGTCTATTAGCAAATGTTTTCCTCCTTCCTATGACATGGGGTCCTTCAAACGAGGCGTGAAGAGGCACCTTGTGGGCCGGCAGGGCGAGGGTGACTGATGCTGCGTTGTTTTCACGCTGCACCAGTTGTCTTCGCGTCTGGACTTCACACCTCTGGGGCTAAACTGGTGGTCTTAACCAGGGCTTGAAACCGGTTCAATAGGAGCGATATTTCGAACCTAAATAAACCGGTTTATTTCTAGCGTTCGCTGGCTGTGACTTGTTGTAACTTGTAGAATGAAATACCCGCGCGCCGCGCGCCAGTGTTGCGTCGCGAGCGCAGTCTCATTTTAAATTTTAACCGGTTAAAAAAAAAAACCATTTTTTGTAAACCGGTTCAAAAACCGGTTCAATGGAACGTAACCTTTTTAATAAAGTTCCATGCACAGTTTCGTGAAACCGGTTCTAAAAATTAACCGGTTAGACCACAGAGGCGGTTAAAGTGTAGCGGCGGTGTAGTTTATTTGGAACTACTTTCTTTAAACTAATGTCCCTGCGTGGTGGTCGTAGAACGGCTTCGAGGCCGGCGGCAGGTTCGAGGGCCTCGCGCAGACGCTGCTGCCGCCCGCGCCGCCCGCCGTGCCGCCCTCGCCCGCGCACCTCGCGCTCCAACACCAAGTGCTGTGAGTATACACACATACACGTATATACACAGTTATTACGGTTAAAGACATTTGTTTATCTATAGAATTTACAAATATACATGTTTATACACGTTTATACATGTTTATACACGTTTATACATGTTTATACACGTTTATACACTTTTATGCACAACAAAAACGCGTACAGAATGCGCGTTTTATGTCCCAATGTCACGCTGGGCACATGATAATCCATTTCTAAACCGTAGTAACTTTATTAAAGTGGAGGCACTACGCTCTTTACACTTTTTCACTTTGCTTTTTGGTATTGTGTTGTGCACTATCTCTGTATGAAAAGCTATATTTTTCCGTTGCGAAATGAGACTGGCTTCTACACTCACTCGTCCAAGACACAGTTCGTCTGCTTTTCGTGGTAGCTTTCGTTACGCTGCCACGAAATGTTGGAATAATATTCCGCCACCAGTAAAATTTTCTCGAAACTTTGTTCATTAAAACTTAATTAAAAAAACGGTTTAATTAACAAATAAATCTGTAAACGACGACTCTGTGTTTAAGTTGAATAAGCTCTCTGTGTTTAAGAAAAATTATATAATATGTGAACCAATTTTATTTGTTATTTCTTGTGTCATAAATATTATAAGTATATTTTATAATTTAACTTTTATTATTATATACTCGTAGAAGGCTAAAAGCAGTTCGCTTTTCGTTTTCACTTCTATATTTTATTTTTGTTTCTTGTTTTAATTTTCATTTTAAACTGAATAAATATTTTTGATTTGTTTTAATTTCGTACGTTTTACATTTTCGTGTTAATTTAATACAATTCATTTATTTCAGGCAGCATGGCTCATTTGGGTTAGTTCCAATTACTTTAACTTATTTTATCAACATAACATATTCATGATTATTTACATATAATTGTACGCAAATATTGTTGCGAACAAATTATAATTTGAAAAAAGACAAAGTTGAAAAAATTCCGCGAGCGGGATTCGAACCCGCACCCCATGACATGCCGGGTCAGGTGCACTGCCAACTATGCAATCATAGTTTTTTTTAACAAATTCAATAAAATTCAATACGAATACATGAGAATAAAATAAATAACATTTTAATAAAATGTTAGGTTAGGTTACTAGTATTGACTACAATAGAGAAACTTTTAGCACAACTGTCTTACGAATTATTTAATATAAATTGCATGCAAATGGCAAACTATGACGTCACTATTGTGTTCTGTCAATTGAGGCTTTATTAAAAACTTTTTAGGTTACAAAAATTCATAATTAGGTGGAATACAAATTAGAAGAACTGTTACGTCGACTTCCCTGTTTTTGGGAGATCGGAGATTGTTTGTGTTATGTTCACTCATACACCATACACTATTTTTATACTAATACATTTATTGAACACTACTCCAGACAGACAAGTGATGAGTTTGGGAAGCTCAAAATATGTATCATGCTAAGAGATGCTAAGAAAAGTAATAGAAAAAATATTTTTATGACATCAATGCAAATAAATGTTTTCAAACTATAAAAATAACTGTATTACGCATATTTAAAAAAAAACTTACATCATTATTATCATCTCAGCCAGCAGTCCAATACTGGACAAAGGACATGTAAAGACTTATTTTACTTGAATTTTGGTACTTTTGTACATTTTCAACCATATGTTTTAGGCATAAATTTCAAAGTCTATTGAGGAAATTTGAGTTTGTAGTAAGTTAATGTTTTTTTTTAATTATTAAATTTAACAATATGTAATTTTTTGTCAACAGATGGCGTTAAATTAGGTTTAGATTAGGGCGTGCTACCTTCCAGCCGCACCGACGGAGCGACACAACAACAACAACAACAAATTAGGCACAAACGTAAACCACTTAGGTACATATTCTATGTAAGTACTCTAGACGTTATCGTAATTATGGTATTTTGACTTGTATAACATCATGACGGATATCAATAAAATATTATTAAGTCGAAAATATCAGTATTTCAGACCTATATCTGATCGCTAAAATAGGTTCTCTTACCTATTTATTTATCTGTGACTTTTGAAAGTTGTATATTTTAGAAAATTAACAAAAAAAATAAGAATCTAAATTCTATTGTTTCATAAGGAAAAAAGTATTTTATAAATCGAATCTTTCTTGAATATGAAGTCGGCCAAATATTGGCTAATTATAAAAATGAACTGTAATCTCAATGAAATATGGCACTTTATGTATTAACCGATTCAAACATGGAATTAGGTTATTGTTTTGTAAGGTCTTTATAATAATAATATAATATATATATATAAAGAGAATCGCTCCATTCGTCGGTGTGTTTGCCCATAATTGTATTGACTGTGATGTCCTTTTCGCTAGCTGCAAAGATTGCCATAAATAGTTAAATCGATCGATTATAAAAATGATTTAATCGATCGATTGACACTCTCATCTCAAAATTGTATAATCGATCGATTATATATTTTCCCAGTTTTGGAATTTACTTCCATTTTTTTATTATATGTTATTATACATTTTCCAGTGTTATAATGAATTTAGGAGATATATTTGGATGTACAAGCACTGTCAGAAAGATGTTAGCAAAATATTTGTTCAAGAAGTTTACTTATTTTTTAAGCAAAACCTTTTTAAATATGAATGTTTATTTCTTACAGAAGATATTATTGAAGTCAAAGATTTATATTCAATTCTATTTGACATGTCTCAAATTACTACTATTTATTAATGATAGATTAGTAAAGTTGAGGCAACACTAGTCAAATATAGTTATAATATACTCATATCATACTTTTTGGGCTTTAACTTTGTTTTTTTTATTAAAAAATAAACATTTATTAGTGAGTCTTTTAAGACTTAAAATAGGTAATTAATATGTTTTTAAAATTACCATTCATTAAAAATCTGATTATTAAAATGTTCTTTTAAATACAATACCGTTTGTCGCTTTAAATGAACTTGCACGGGTCATAGCCACGATAGCTTAATTGGTAGTGCACTTGACCCGCTATGTAATAAGGTTATGTTCATTTTTCAACGCTTAATTGAATTTGAATGCTAAAGCATAAGATTCATTTTTCAATGGCAATGTTTGTGGCTCTTGCGGACTCTCGTACGCTTCGGCGTCTCAATGCTATAGTATTATAGGAAGTCAGTGGTATGATTAGGTGTAAACGAGATTGCGTCTTGCTGTCTGTCGCGATACCAAATAGTTGATCAGCAATATTAGTTATAGCTTGTACTGTCACCGGCAAAAGGCGATGATCGAAACTTACACACACATACACACAGGGTGTTTTGTAATACGTGTATAATCCTGAATATGGCAGATAGGGTACCGTGCATAGAACCCCGGAAAATTATGAACATTCCTAAAAAGCATCACATGGACGAGATATTGAGGTTGTTTGTTATTAAGTAAAATTGTAAAGTAACTCTAGATCCAGCTGATACATTGTTCTCGGTCGTCAACCTTGTGCTCCAACAAAAGCAGAAGTCAAAACGTGTCAGGGATAAATAAAAATAATGTAATACAATAAATTAAAGTTTTTCCATGGAAAATAAATCTACGTAAGTAAATATGATTTTGAATTAATTTTTTAATAAAATATAGTGAAAAAATTAAACGCCTACCCGAACCAGCCAGGAATAATGATTTGGAATGTTATCACAGTGTCCTTTATACTTGGTTGCATGTTTCTGGATTTTACACATATTACCAAACACCCTATAAATGTAACTATACCAACGAGTATTCACTTTTGATATCGTATATTATTATCTTTTCCCAAGACAAATGATGTCAATATTGAGATGATGATGACACCATCAAGTAAAACAAGAGTACGAAGGCTCAGTTCACACCCGCTCTATACCAGGTACAGACACTTACCTGGGCGCTTCATTCCACGACCCGGTCAACCCGAGAGGGGTTTCTGGGTTTTCCCCGATCCGACCTGAACCCTTCGGAGTATCTAGTAGTGAAAGGGGACACGCTTGCGTGATGTTATTCCCTCAAGAAACCCATTGACAGTGTTTCGATCATATGGTTTTAGGATTCTTTAAGTTTTTCGCCACCCCCGTAATGTCAGGTGACGTTTTAAAGCCCGTTAATAACAAAACTCTAAAAATAAAAATTATGTCATCTTTTTGTTAATCATCACAAAGACACTCCTATTAATGTATATTCGGTATAATTGATCTCAATGGTGCCTGCTGACCTCAGCAGAACCTTCTCTCTCTCAGTAGCATTTCAACCCATCGGAATCTTTTGATATCATTAATATTGGTATTCTGGTTTTATTCATCGACTTTTGCTGTTAAATGTACAATAAGCGAATAATTACATATATACTTCACTCCTATCTTCTGTTGGGCTAAAGTTTTCCTTCATAAGCAATAACATCAATCCCACCATCTTAGCCCAATGCGAGGTGATGGGTTTTTGGTGACGGCGGTCTTACAGCAATCGGGACTGATGGCTTAAGGCGAAGGGTAAGGCATTCTATCGCCACCAATTGATAATTTGACAATTACTAACGGACCGGATCTTTTTTTTAACATTACGTACCGTCCGACAACGAAAGCATCCATAGTATTTATTAAATAATTGTGCACTACTTTTTGTTGCGTGGATTATTCACAAAACGGGCTATCGCATTTATTCACAAACAATGGCCACTGTTGGTGTTAGCGAATGAATACAAAAGCAAACCTAAAAGTAGTGCACAATTATTAAATAATAGATGTTTGCGTAGTGTCGGGAGGTCCGCATTGTTTGAAAAAAAATCCAGTTTAGCAGTTATCAAATTAAATCCATTAGCGGCGCTAGTGTGCCTTACCCTTCGCCTTAACGTGCCTTCCGCACATTCTCAATTTTTTTTAATAAATAAAATAAACTCACTTATCCGGTTAGCCGACATAGCGAATGTTGCTTATCATGCAAGATTGCATCACGATACAAGTCGCGGTGCCATCAAGCTCCTTTAAATAGTGTCATTGCATTTCTGTCTATTAATTAAATTTAAATGAGACAGAATGATGCTTAAAATATTACGATTGATAAAATCAATCACTCTATATATTAAATTAATAAAAAACTAATCAGTTAGGAGTTATTTTTCTCATTTGTTAAGGATTTTGATTGAAGTTCTTTGATTCTCGACCTTATTGTCACATTACTTGAGGAGATTGTTTGGCTTAACATATAGGGAACTTGTTTATAGGTATTTTGTGTGGTGAATACTGAAGACTAATATGAAAAATCAAAAGAAAAAAGTTTAAATATGCATAATAATTAATTTAAATAACGTGTGTGCGAAATTGCGAGCCATTCCACGAAACAGATATTTTGTAATTTCTAACGGAAGCGCTACTCTCAATTTACTATTTTTATTATATTATGTAACTTTACTTTTATACAAGTTCCCTATAATTTAATAAATTTAAATCATTGATATTTTTGTTTCAACCTGAGCAAATTATTTACAGTTGTTTTGCAATACGTTATTAAAGTTTTGTAAATATTTTATATCAATAAAAGTAAACACAAATGGTTCTTTTAATTAACAGCAACACTCACTACTGTCGTTGTACTCAATGCACATTTAACATCATTGAAATTACAACCTAAACTCGCTGAATACTTTCAAAATTAGCTTTTTGCACAAATAACTAGATTTTGAACAGACAGACAGCATAACGCATGAAACTAGTTATATATGTATTTTAATAAAAATATATATAACGACTCGGTTGTGTGACAGGGCGAGGCGTGTGCAGTTTTTTAAAATCATATATACAAATATCGAAATGCGTGAGAAAGGCAGATCTGAAAGAATCTGGGCGTAGATCTGCATGTTTATCGTGTTAGGTGCAGGCAGAACGCGATTTGGATGACAAGCAATTATCAACTTTAATAATACAGAAGTAAGGTGAAAAATGTTGTATGCGTGAAAATTCTAATCAAGCCATATTGTTACAGTTTCAATCTTATGGTAATTATGAAAAAGTTCATTATTGTTTGTCATAGTTTTGATATATTGTTGTAACTGAATTGATGGATGTTTTCACCGGCGTTGTCAAAGTGACGTTTGAGATTTTCGCGTTGCGTTCGACGAATTCGGCTATTTTATGGATTAAACGTTATTTCGAATGAACGAGAGCTATGTCATAATGAATAAATATAATGATTTTTACTTTTATCGACAGTGTTTAAAGTCTTGTCGTTAACGGGAAATAATTGATGACTTACTTTGACAGCATCTGTGAAAGTTTGTATGTTGTGTGAGAGACGGGAGATTTTTGAATGGAGGGAGAAAGGGATGGGTGCAACGGAATCTCATTGTTGGAGATGGTGAAATGCCTTCAAGAGCTTTGGATAAGACGAGTTGTGGATTGGGCTGTTTCAAACATGCAAGCTAATATGACTCTTATGGCTTTGGAATAAAGTTCGCGATTCCGCTGGTTTTTTAGGCTTTCTGGTATATAATGATGTTTAATTTTCCATTTAAACGCTTTCCAAATTGTATTTACATATAGCATTTATAATCTGGTAGCCGTCACCCGCCCGCTTCGCAGTACGAAGATAATAAATCAATGAATGCTAAATAAAATAATTATTAGATTTACCATCATATATAGCCCATCATTAGCACAATCTCATGTTCTTACTACATACATATTTTCATCAAGATCGGTCAAGCCGTTCTTGAGTTATAAAAGGATAGACAGATAGACAAAAATTTCAAAAATCGTAGAATTGGTGTCAGTGAGTCATAAAACGAATATTTATCCCAAAAATTGCATGTAGGTACAGACAGAGCCTACAGATTAGTAATATCTGCCGGTCCGAGAACAGTTGACTTGAATTTAATGATGATCTTTTCTTTCAAAGGCACGTTTAGCCGTTGGTCGTTTCTAAGCCTTAAAAGGTCATTTTTGACGATGAATAATAATTATGATTCATACACCTACAATTCGTATTAAAGCAAATTAATCTGTTTAATAAGTTTCTATGATGAATCGCGAATTCATTGGTTTTCGACATTGTGTCAAAGCAATAAAGATTAATTTATGGTAGAGTAAATTAACGGGATTCTTACCATGTTTTATGTAATTTATTCCATTAATTACTCTAATGTTAATTACCATAATAGTTTTAAAAGTTGCTCGAATATATTATCGAGAAAGCCCTTAAAAAAGTAATTCGCTTGAATGGCACGCGTCAATCCACACTCGGTCTTATAAGTATTGTTTTTTAATTAAAAAATAACTCAGAAAAGCTGCAGTGGCGCCCACAGCGCCGCTTATTTTCCGCCTCGGCGTTTTAGGGAACTACTCTATTATGTACCTATTTAAATTTAGGTTGACCGATAAATTGTTAATTTGCGTAAAAAAAAGAAATCATTTATTCGTAATAAATGCGGTAGGTACATTACAGAAATGGTATTTATGTGGTTGAGAATCGCACATTTTAGTTAGCATACAAATGTTGAACTGCAGTGAACAATGCTCCACTATGTATTTAGTTTAAATTGTCAGCAACGAGTTTTGTTTTGATTCTGTCATTCTAGAAGTGAGGCTGTCTCTAGCTTTTTGTTAGTTTAAATTAGTGTATGTAATGCAATAGAATTTTCGCATATCTACAGTGCAATACTTGTTCCAATGTATTCAATTATTATCTACATCGTGAATTTATACTTCTCACAATGAAATATACCAATATTTATGTCAGGTCAATGCTTGTAAGTCATTTAAAATTAACAAATAACAAAACGTCGCCGAAGTTCTAACATCGCGGAAGTCAAAAATGACAACTTTTCAGGAGAGCAAAAATATCGTGCCATTTTATATATCGCGATCATAATAATCATGTTTTTGATTTCAAAATAAAACGCTCCCATTGGTTAAAATCCCTGTTTATGATTGGTCTAGAGGTGCGTCTTTCTATTCTCTATCGAATGACAGGCAAAAGTCAAACTGACAAATTTTGGACTTCCGCGGTGTTAGAACTTAGGCGACGAAAATCTGTTTTATATCGGCATGTTTGTAGGCAGCCACGAAAAAAACTAATTTAAAAATAACAGTTTTTCTTCTATAATTATCGAACAATTTGTCGGTCAACCTCGATCTAGTTGTTTTTACTAGATTATATTTGAAAGTTTTTTTGATTCTATTCCATTTTTGTTGATCGAATCATGTTTGTTGAGTGTTGGCGCGTGTATGGGAGCTTAGAGCTACTTTCTCGACGTTTATTTTCTGTACTGACTCGTATATCACTCCAGTTCGAATAGAATGTGACAGTGTTGTGTATAAATTATATTCAATATAAACAATAAGCTTTATTTACTTATATTTCGATTAATTATAAGTTTTCAATAATGTGAAAAATATTTTTATTGTCCCGTCGAGTTTAATAATATGTAAGCACTTTTGTACCTTGTCAATGTAACTTCTGCCCACTTGTATGCCATGACAATCATTTATACAATAGTGTGATAAGGTCTTTTAGTGTTGAAATATTTTTGGACTTGACGGTATGGCGGTAAAGAAAGAAAGAAAGGAAATAAATTTAAATACTTTTTTATAAAAGGCATACTTTAATAAATTTTATTTGTAATTGTACGCGAACAATTTAAAGTGTTTTCAAAATAAATTTAATGTCATCTTTAATTATATCGAAAATACCTAAATTCTGATTCTGACGTGCGATATCTGTAGATGTACGTGTCTAAAACTATTTCCACCTCTTTCATCTTTCCTGAAATGTAAGAGAGATTGTTATATTTTTAAACAGTGATTAGTTGCTAATACAATATCATCATCATCTCAGCCAAAAGACGTCCACTGCTGGACAAAGGCCTAATACAATATACTTAACTACAATTACACATACACGTTCAATACACAGGAACATCATTTTTCCATATACCATTGAGTACTATTATATATCTTTATATATATCTGTCACGTTCTACGGTGCCCTCTTGCTTACCATTGGCATAGCTACTGGAGGCACCTCGTTTGGAGTGTGAGTTCGATTCCCGGATGGTATGGGGACCATGGGTGCTCTTTGTATGTATAAAACCCAGTTGTTTCTTTAAGTGTGCGATGAATAACGTGTAATGTAATATTTATTTTTATATATTTTGGAATTTTACAATATTGTAAACATTATTGTTTATGCTACTTCAAAGATTGTATATCAGTAGAGTTTCCATATTGTGGCGTTATCTCCCTTCCAAACATTTGTCTATTCATAACACACACGGTAAATGACTTTTTAATCAGTCATAAAATTTTGAATTAAAAAAATATATATCAGAATTTATTTTAACAATATATTTTTTTTACATTTAATCACACTGAATGTAAACCACATGAATCAAGTTATCGATCGCACACTAAATGATCTCAAATAAGACATCGCAGCGGAGATGTGGGAGTTATCAGAACGATTTGTAGAAAAAAATGTAAACAATTGAAAATTTTTATCTTAACTGTACTGGGCAAAGCGTGTTACATTAATAACCTAACGAATTGAGGTGCGAATATCTCGTATTTGTACAGACAGCAACGGAAATCGCTTCACACTATCAAAGCTACTAAATCTTAACAGGGGGCAATTTTTAAATCTCACCAGAGTCAAAGACAAATAAATTGTTTTAAAATTCAAATAAACGTTAAAAAAGCGCTTTTGAATCGTCCAAAAATCTTGAAACGAAAGTGACATGAAATGCAGTTACATGAAACAATAATGTATGCATTATTTTCAATTTGATTATTAAAATACATATTGTCCGAAAAATGTCGGTGTCAAAAGTTCGTTACCAGTAACTGAGTGAGAGTGAAAAGGAGCACATAATAATTAATTGCATAATTGATATCATAGCGTGAGAACTAGTCACTGGTTTAAAAGTCGCACCCTAGGGCAAGAAAAGTCATTATGACAGTACTAAAGTATTCAGCTATTTCCATCGCTGACTGTGTTAAGGGTCAAATTAATTGGAACAACACAAACGGTCGAAAATATCTTGGCGTTTAAGTAAATTTCGATGAATTGTCATGTCAAGTAAGTAATAATTTTTGATTCAATCAAAATTAGACTCTTTTGTGTACATGTTATAAGTTGTTTTATTTAAATGTTAAGATTTTTTTTCGACTTTATATTTTGGGTCGACAATTCGATCGACTGTACGGATCGACCCGTTGATATTGACACTTGTAAAATTCAAATAAAATACTATCTACTATTATACTATAATTGGTATGATATAAGGTAAATTTACCATTGTATAGACGCAACCTCGATGGAATCTCTGACCTTTTCCGATACATTACAGTTGGTGTTATAAGCCGTTAAATCTAACAAATGAATAAAGAAACTCAAAGATCAATGTGTCCAGAAATCTCGGTATAATTGTATTACCGATTGCCAAAATAATACTGAAAAAATATGATTGTAAATAAAAATGTCGTTGCCAAACCGAAATGGGTTATGTGCACTTTTTGAGATTTCAAGGTTTTTACCATTTATACTTACCAAAGTTACATAACTGTACTTTACAAGTATGCCGCTAATGTGCAGCTTCCAGGACATTTCCTTAACTTTACAATTAACCTTTTCACCGCCAACAACTTCTATAGAAGTCGGAGATTATCGTGCCCTCCACGCCAGAACTTCTATAGAAGTTTTTCATTGTACCTACTTTAATAAAATACATTTACGATACATAAAACATTTGTTTCTTTTGTAATTTTGTAAGATGAACACAACTGAAGCCCTATTTTTTTATTTTCCCAGGCAAAACAGGCTTTTTTGTGTTTTAAAATGGATAAAAACAAAAACGCCTCAAATATTTTTATGTCCCGCACGCCAACGACTTCATATCAAGTAGGCCAGTGATGTGACGCGAAAGTTGCATTCATTACAATCCTCTATATTTACTTTGTTTTATTCCATCCAAACGTTCATAAATTCTATGATTAAAAATAAATTCCGGTCAGTAAATAACGTATTAGATAATAAATTTTAAAATTAATGTATGTATCAAATCACTTGATTAAAATTAATTAAGTTTATTGAAGACTTTCGATATTGCAACACCCATCTCTACGTAATGGCAAGATGTCAGTGCTACCAGCGCCACCGACTTCATTTCAGGTTTACCCGTGACGTCATAAGCGCACAGGTGTCAAGGTCATCGTATCATAGTGCTGGGCGTTACAAACGAAACAAACGTGCGCACGTGTGTTTTTTTCCCGGTTCGGGTAATACCTAAACAGTGCTAAATGAGTGAATGTTATTCTGATGAGTTGTTGCGGATTTTAGGTGTGAAACCTGATTCAAAATTGGATTACTTTATTATATTATTTTAGTAGGTAAATATATTTATTTATGACGTACAAAGGGAAGGTATTTACTGTCCATTCTCGTTCGTGCGTTTATAAACAAGAAAGCAGCTACTAAAACACTATTCAAATGCTTATTGTAAAACAAAACGTACTCAAACGTACACAGAGAGCGTACACTCGGTAACTCGGCGGTAGTTAAAAGTATGTAAGCCAGCCACTTAACCAAAATACGCTGTATAACTATCAACATTAAAACTGAACGTGAACACAATATGTACAGTGCGATTCAAATAGGGTGGCGGCTGTGAAGTATGCTGCGAGCGCCGCCGGTGCGCGCAGGTACAGTCAAAACTCACCGCCCTGTAACGTCTCGCTGACCTTAAATTCGCTACTGCGACGCGACTTGTGACTAACTTCACAGCTGCCATTCTGTTTGAATCGCACTGTACATGATAGGTTATTTTAAGTATAGACCAACAAAACTCTGTAATGTAAAAAAAGCACAGACAAACCTTTTCCTTGAGAAATTTATCGTGCTACGAGCGCCAGACTTGATATGAAGTCAACGGGCTACGTTATAAAATGAATAGTGAAGTGCCTATTATAATTATCTCTAGCAAGTATTTATATGCATGTCTTTTTGTCTCTGATAATGGATACTCATTTTTCTTACTAAAAATGTTCATAAAATAAAACAAACTACCATTATAATCTATCAGTGTTTAATTATATTTGTAAATTTAAATACAAACTTAAATTTTCACATCTATTTTTCTATTATCGATATGACGTTACCGCCATCCTTGCTTTCGTACTATAGAATCTGTTAAACATTTATACGTTGGCGTACAGCGGGACATCGCGTTTAGGATAGTTGGGCGGTGAAAAGGTTAAAAGTATATATTTAGGCGCATGACAAATAGTTTGACAACGACACTATATTATTTAATTTAATTTCGTTCAACTAATAAAACCGTACTACTGTCAATGTAATATTTAGTATATTATTATGCTAAAGTATAATTAGTGTGAATCGTGAACATTATGGATATGCAAAAGCTGTTTGTATAGTGGCTCTCAAACGTGTTAATTTTGGGCACGACGAAATATGAATCTTGAAATGTTTTGTGATGTTATGATCTGCTAACAAGTAAATCGGCGTACATAGCTTTAGATTAATCGATGCTACATAAATGATTAAAATCTCACCATTTTAGAATTATGACCCGGAGTGTTATCGGATTATAGTATGTTTTTGACTATAAAAAAATGAAACAAAAATAGATTTCTGACTTACGCCTTATTATTACTTAAATATAAAGATCCTTTTAATCATTTACTACGCATCGATTAAATTAATAATGACTGCAATAACTTTTAACAGACGTTCTTACTTAAAATAACCTCAGTTTTGAATTCCCAAACTTCTTTAGCGTGTTGTACGTTTGAGGGCCGCTGTTTCTCAGTGAGCCGACACCAGTACTCCGTAAGCTTGTAAGAGAAAGTGGGTTTTGCTCAATGCGACATAAGACTAACGAGTCCCGTGCAATATATAGCATAATTATTATTTTGTTTCCAATAAAGTTATTAAAATCAATGTTGGTTTTGTTATTTGGTAGCATACCTTCCTTACGTTGATGTTGTTCCAATCTCCTGGGTGCCTAGTGTGTTTTGATTACTATTCGTATACATTCAATTACGTTTACAAAAACGAAAATTTTGGCAAACTAACTTTTCTTGTATGACGCCAGGAGGCGCTGTTTCAATGCCATATTTATTTGCGTTTTCGTTAACGTATTCAAATATTATGTCAAATTAAATTCACATTAGGCACCCTGTTTAACACCTTAAGGCGCTTTGCAAACGGCGGGGGGGGGGTCAATCTGACCGCGAACGATAGCGCAAAGGAAATCGTAGACTACCAACGCACACAGCGGGCAAAAAGACCGCGCCGCCAGTGCCTGCCGCCGACTGGCGGGCAGACGCGGTCTTTATTCCTTCGCGGTCAAAAAGACACGGCCGGCCTGTTAATGGAATCCTATATAGTTATCCTATAAGTTATATAGTGCCTCCTGTTAGCACATAAAAACGCTAAAACCTTTCACTTCCGGATACCAGCACCAAATTTTTAGGGGTTGTTAACCATAATATCCTGATTTCAAAAGTGCGGGGAGACAACATTTTTAGGGCCTGGTTCCCCTGTTATGACCAAAACAAAATGGCGACCACCGTGACTGAAACATCTGCGTATACCAATGAAATTATATTGTTTTTATATTAATGTGGGGTATGTAGGTAAACAAAATTTCTTTTTCGTATATTATTCTTAATTAAGCACTCAATTTTAAAAACAATGCACACGAAAAAAATATTACATAATTACCTATAAGTATATTAAACTTTGAATTACAACAAAAAGACGTGGCGGCAATGGCAACATATGGCAACTTTTTTGTAAACAATATTATACGAGAAAAATTTAATACAAAAAAAAATTGTATGGGACGATATCTAACATGCTCTATCAGTACCAAGTCTTGGCAGATTCCGGCTTGATATTTTGTAGGGTTACTTAATCTATGGATGTTTATATATAGCGCCACATACATAGCATTGTCCCAGACTGCCCCGTTCTCCAGATATACAAAGCTGAACTTAGGTACTTTATTTTTTCTTACGGATTATTTTAAGTACTAAACTCTAAATAGTTATAAAAAACTGAACAACATGAATATTACGAATTGTATATTAATTTTATTAATTATCAACCAGACTATTACATCCGGTGACGTCATATAACAAAATTAAAACATGTAAAAAGTGAATACAATGTAACTTTACTAAATTGGTTTGTATTGTTCCAGCTTTAGTATTAACTATTGAATTATTCTGTGTCGATAATATCACTTATGTTGCTTATGTCTATAAATTCATGTTCAAAAATATCTTGAGTAGTAAGCATCAAAAGATTCTGAGCTCCAGTAGAGAGAGTCATCCTCTTGAGTTTGGCCATTCTTGGTCGTAATAGCTTAGGGTCGGACGACAAAAGAAGATTATGCAATATGTCCTCATTTGACGCATACCTGTTTACTTTTTGGAATGGTGTTCTCTATATTTTCTAAACTCCTTGTTTCTCGCTTCTGAAGCTTCTTCAGAAAATTTTCTGGCCGTGTTGCCATCATTTGTGGTTCCAGCAGCGCTGTTTAACAATATCAATCTGCAAATTGCATTAATTTCGGAACGATTCTTGAACTTGCTTCTGACGAGTCTCTAATATGACTTTATTTTCTTTTCTTTCAGTCCATTGTTTGAAGTCTAGTCTGTAAGCTTAAAATATGTTTTATTAATATGTGACATAGTAATCGTGACTTCTTATTAATAAATATAAGTGCAATATATACTTATGTGAAGTAAACACTCCATACATCTGATCCAGGAATATAGAGATGAAAAACCATACTTGTACATATCTTTATCTACTGGTTTTCTGTAAATTGCGTTTAGATTGTTCATCTCTGAGGGTTGCTTTACAGATATCGCAGGAAGCAGCTGAAGTATCATAAAAGAATGAAGAAATTTTGCCATCTGTCATTGTCAAGAGCAACTCGCGACTTACAGATACCTACTACCTAACCTACTTTTGTAGGCTGTAGGACTTTAATTTGGTTTTCAACATCTTTTCTCTCTCTTTCAAAAGACTCTTTAGTTTCTTTCATGAATCTGATCAGACAGACAGACATAATAGGCCGACAGTAAAATGTAGATGACGGTCAATCGTTTTTCCACATGATAACATCATCCGAAAGAAGCCTTACTGGAACTGAACTAATCATAAATACACTTGAGTCATCAAAATCAGCCTTTTGTTTATAATTGCTCTGTCCTGAAGCCCCATTTGCTTACAAGTTTTACATTAGCTTTTGTATTTAGTTCTAAATTATTTGCACTTATGAGTCTGGATACTGTTAAGTCGAGCAAGACTTGCAATTTTATCTGCGCTCCTTCTTCAGTTACTGTTATATGTTCTTTTGAGGGATAACAATCCAGTTTTGCTTGTCTGACTTTTAAATATAAAGGAAACAGTCCATAATGCAATTCATTGGCTGACTCGCTCAGACTCATGTACTGCCACTTTGGATGTTTAAGTGACACTAACAGACCCAGTGCCTTTTCAGCTGAATATGCCTTGTTTTCGCTTAGCTGGATTGAACCCTATGAAATCTTCAGGATGTTTAAAAAGATGATCCACAATGCTGCTTAAGTCTTCATTACCATTATCCTTTCAAGTTCTTACTGTAGACCTTGTTAGTTCTTCTGGAGACAAAGAATCACTTAAAGTTTGAATAAGTCTTCTTTTTTGTCTTGAGCTCAAATCTTCAAATGGTTTCCTCGGAGTAAAGGAAGTGGATGCTTCATGTATACTAGGAAGTAGATTTTCTATATGTTGAGATGGCTCAATGTCAATAACATTACCTTGTTCTTCGTCAGTAGCGAAAAAACTGGGCCATACTATGGGACTTTCTAACCACTTTACATTCTTTTTAATAAAATTAAAAAATACTCAAATTCGTATTTTATGAATACAATAAGTAATATAAAGAATTTAATAAGTTCTTTCCTTAATTATACACCACAACATTGATGCTGAAACATCCTGTAGGTACATTGGTAACACACCCGTCTGTTTGCGGTGCGGTGGGGCCATTTATATCATAGATATAGTAGTAAGGTTTACTTAATTGGTAACTTATCATGTAAACTATTATGTAGTATATATTATATATATTATATATAGTAGTAGTAGTATATATATCTTAGTTTCGACAGTAAATGTGAAAAAGTGTCAAATTTGTTTTTGTAGTAGCCCAAGATTCATTGACGACTATGTCAACGCAATGAGCTGTATTTTCCGCAAATATTATATGATTTTGATCATTTAAAGTTTTTTAAATAGACGATTAATTTAGTATTCCCTTGGTAATACTTTGTTTTAACGTTATTTGTGTAATTTTATGTTAAAAAAGAAAAATAAAAGAAAAAGTTATTTACATATTTTTACTTTTATTTTTTTTTATCATGTTCTTTATTTTTTTTACGTTAATATATTTATAAAATTATAGTCTGTCTAATTTTCTTTCATTTGATACCCCACACGTATATGTCAACTGTATTATTTCAAAAGTTATATGCAGTGTTTCTTGACGCGACAGCCGCCATTTTGTTTTTCCTTTTACAGGGGATCCAGGCGCTAAAAAGTTTGTCTCCCCGCACTTTTGTAGACAGAATGATGGCTAAGAACATACTAAAATTTGATACTGGTATCCGGAAGTGAAGTATTCTTGTGCTAACAGAAGGCACTAATACTACCTACGCACGCAGAGGACAAAAAGTCTTGGCCTGCCGGCGATCCACCTGTTAAGCGCTTTGCAGACTCGAAATCCGAACAGCTAAGGAGTGGACCTCAATGCCTGCGCATAGTGCTAAGTGTGAGTTTTATCGACCATTAATTGATCACTTTAATGAAAACAAAATATTGTTTCTCGTTAAAGCAGCGCCCCCTGTTTCCTGATTCCTTGAAGCTGCGCCCAAATTCTCGTTTCTAGTATATTGTAAAAACACCTTTTAACACCTAACATTTTGTTTATAAACAACTGCTTTTAAAGTTTCTATTGCGACGGACTTTGGTCCGCTTGCTTTGTTACTTTTAGAGTCCCTCGTCTGTAAGTCGATGAGGTTGTAATCAAAACCTTATGGGTACCCAAAAGGGTTGTGGATGAAAAAACGAAAACAATCTAACAACAATACCATTTATTGGTTATACAGTTTTTTACATATAGCAACAATAAGTAGGATAAGTTTGGCTAATTCTCCATCCGTAAGACGATCAAAAAGTGAACGGTAGGTTTGCTTCTAAACCGCTAAATTCTCAAAATGCTAACCGCTAGAAGTACATTATATATTATTATACATACTCTTACAATTAACAAAAAATACTCCAAACTGGGAAGACTTTTGGAAGACTTCTTTCGTTACTTGACACTGAAAATATATTTACTCTACCATAGCATACAATTTCTAATTCACACGTCTCATCTCAAAATGGAAGCACTTCGATATTTTAAATACTTTTCAAAAGCTATATGTCTTTTAGACGATTTGATAATATTTTTTTTCTTATAATTGTATAACACACGAAAATAATTATTATTACCATCTACCCTACAAAATTTAAATAAGCACTGACACTACGCACTGGTTGCGTATAATCATCATTAGATGGCGTTAGTAGTAGAAAGCAGAAAGGAGTCTTGATGAACCGAATTATTATTTATTGAATAAAGAGCTTTTGAAGCAGCCTAATTAAAATATGGCTGAAAACTAAAATAGTGTGCATTCTAAAATGCGAAATTTAGAAAGTAGGTAATTCTGATAACGATACACGCCGCACATCCACCTATGCAAAACTCAAATTTCTTCAATACATTGTCAACCATATTAGTATTAAAGTTTAAAGTTGATTGAGGAAATTTGACAGATGCTTTTAGTTAAGTCTATGTGATGCTTAGGTAGTGTATTATGTTCTACTGCCGTCAAGTGAAGCTCCGATCTAACATTGCTAACATATTGCTACATTACACAGTGATCAGTCGCTCCCTCAGACATCAAAAAGCGCACTTACACTCGACCACTACATATTTACACTTAGTAATGAATAATTTGACAGACAGTTTTCGTTTTTCTTTCTATTTGATTATCCAAATCAATACACTCCTCTATTTAGTTACAGCTAACTGCCGCTAGTTGGCAGTGCTTAAAATGCGTGGAATCTAGTTGTCCAGTTATTATTGATTTTGAAATTTTCTTTGTTATATTCTGATAATATTTTTTCTTATTTAAGTTCCCAATTCTTATTTAGTGTGTAGGTATGCCAGACAGACCTATTATGTCAAAAGTTAACGTGACTTTAAATGGTGTAATTTTGATAAATTTTCTATTTTTTTTATTTATTATCTGGCCAACATAGCAATAATTACAATAAAACTTAACGTTTAAATTGATAACTCACACCATTTATAAGGTGACTAGATACACTTTGCAAATATTCTAAAGTACACAATTCAACATTGAAATTAACGATCACGCACGAACAACATCGAAACAACACATATATAATAAACATTCACTTACATATTATTGTCTATGCTACGTCTTCTATTGTCATCGTCACATTCGCTTACTTATATAATACAGACTAACTAGATACCTTAAATAGTAATGATACACAATAACTGAAAATATTCAACATAGTAGTTAGATTAGGGTTATATTTAAAACATCATTGTATATCTTTTAACTTCGAAGGATTAAAGGAAATATAATAATACTTTTAGCGTTAGGTAATCATATTTAGTGAGTTGTGGACTATAGCGCAAGATGCCTTCACTATTCGATCGGATAAAAGTGAACTACTTGGTAGAAAATTGAAGCAACGCCATCTAGTGACGAACTTGTGAAACAAGATGGTGCTACTTGGAATCCTTTAAAATTATAGTTAACTAGCTGTGCCCCGCGGTTTCGCCCGCGTTAATTAGTCATAGCGTGATGTAATATGGACTTTTCAACACAAACATATTTTTTCTATTCGAACCAGTTCCTGAGATTAGCGCGTTCAACCAAACAAACAAACTCTTCAGCTTTATAATATTAGTATAGATTTTAACACGATCGAATAGTGAGCATACTATGTATAAACAAAACTGTGACTTCGAATACATGTTTTGAATTTATGTTAAACACATTTAAGATATAAGAATATTGAATCAAATTTTAACTCGTATTTTTAATAACAAAATGTACAAAAACAATTCGATATGACTTACTTACCTAATTATTGTAGATAAAATTTATTTTTAAGAGAAAATTAAATTATATCTCCAGACAAAAAGTTATAAAAACGATAGCAATTACTGTTTTAAGTAACTATATAAGTAAATTGAACATTTTAAAGACGATTTCTTTCAGCAGATCTGAATAGAGAAACTAAACGACCAGAGCATGTGTGTATCATCATAAATATAAATATAATAGGCATACATATGATAAAAATGCAATAAATATATATATATATATTAAGGATACATATAATATAAATTGTAACTCAATATTAGATATTGATTTAATAAGACAATTTAACTACACTTTTAATTAAAATTTTAATTACAGTGGAAAGATACTTTACTTATTTATTGCGTGTAATACACAATGCTTACTTCCTTTACATAAAACACAATACATATATGAGAGTAAGTATATACCTACTTATTTTAACGATAATAATCTGAGTATCTTAAAATGGGGTTAATTTTAATAAATAATAAAAAAAAATCGGTGTTGTAACCACCACAGAGGCAATGGATTAAGTTAACTGCAGTTTGTTTGACACGCATCTCGATATTATTGTTAATTAAATTAATGATGTTAGTGTTTTTTTTTAAATTTAGGTCTACTTAAAAAGAATCAAACTTAACAAACACAATTTTTAGAATCTTTTTTTTTTTTTTTTATGCCTTATTATAAGACAGCTCTTGACCTCGATCTCGCCTGATGGTGAGCGTAGATGAGGTCTAAGATGGAGCGAGCTACCCTAGAAGATGCCTATTAACTCTCGCCTTGAAGGAATTCAGGTTATAAGTTTTTGGGAACACAGACGATGGCAGAGAATTCCACTCCTTGCCAGTGCGCAGCAAAAATGATGACATGAAGCGCTTAGTGCGACATAGTGGAATTTCAACTAGGTGGGGATGATATCCTGCAGTACGTCTGGAGGTTCGGTGGTAAAAGGGCGATGGTGGTATGAGCTCGAAAAGCTCCCCGGCACACTCTCCGTGGTAAAGTCGGTAAAAGACACACAGGCAGGCGACACGACGCCGATGTGCGAGGCTGGTAAGCTTGGCCTCGACAAGCGCGTCATCACCGATGAGCCTTATAGCTCTGCGTTCCACCGAGTCGAGTGCGGCCAACTGGTATTTGGCAGATCCGTCCCAAAGGTGACTGCAGTATTCCATGCACGATCGGACTTGAGCCTTGTACAGGCTAAGGATCTGCTCTGGTGTGAAATACTGCCGCACCTTGTTCAGGATGCCCAGCTTTTTTGCTGCAGTCTGAGCTTTGGACTCGATGGTTGAGCCGAAGTTGAGACTTGCAGTCAACTCCATGCCTAACAGCTCAAGGGTGCCCTTGATTGGGATGGACGTACCACGGAAAGTAGGAGTCAGAAGAAATGGACTCCTTTTGGCGGAGAACAGACACGCTTGTGTTTTGGAGGCGTTGAAACGGACCAGGTTGTCGTCCCCCCAATTGGAGACGAGGTTTAAGGTCGCGTCTGCTCGCTCAACCATGGCCTCTCTTAGAGAGTGAATGTTTCCCTCTCTGGCTCCCGCAGCCGGAATGTATCTTTCTGCAACAGTACTATCGTCTGCGTACCCAACTATCCCTGGCTGAAGCAGGTCGTTGATGTGAAGCAGGAAAAGAGTTGCCGAAAGAACAGACCCTTGAGGAACTCCGGCGTCGATAGCCATGATGTCAGAGGAGCAGCCATCAATGACTACTCTGATCATAGTTAATATAAATATTTTTTTTATGTTTTCACTACAAAAGCAAAATATCATTTTATAATTACTTTACAAAATATAAAACTTTTAATTGGCAAAACGGGAGATATGTGTCGTAGGGTAGCGGCGCCAGTGTCCAACACATTAAAGCCAGAGTTCGACTCATTTTTCATCACCAAAAAGTTACATAGATTTTCATTAAAATTTTACGGGATAACAGATAGGAAACCGGTAGCCTTTATTCAATTGTCGTTAGGGACTAAAATCAGTTGACCGTATTTTTGATTTAAGGACTAAAATGTCGATTAATGGTTCCTGTTGAACGGTGGTGCCACTGCCCTATAAAAATATGTGATATCGATACTTTAATTATATGTTACATTATTATGATTATTTTTATATTTAACCTAAATCTACTTTGATTTTAATTCTAAGTACCTATGGCGTGCGAAGTTTTTAGTCTCAAAATAGGACGAAGCAAGCGCAATTAGCGCAGTTGTTTATTTTACAAATGATTATTTAATTTGAATAGTTTTAGTGTAGCCTTACTTTATAATGTTTTATCAGCCATTTTTTAAAGCATATTGGCAGCAGATTTAAAATTCAAAAGCCAGTATTTTTTATGATTTATTATAAGATTTATAAAAGAAAACTGCTCACCTATGAAATTGACGTTTTGTATGAAGATTTTTTTATAAAATTATATTTTTCATACTAACGTTTTTTTTTTAATTTTCTTAGCATCTATTTAAGTTAACACTATAAAAATTGTAGTGTGTTCGTTTCACTAGCTAAATATAGCAGACATTAAAAAGAAAAAAAATCAAGTCCAGTGAAATAAAAGGTCAATTCCGCGAACAAAAAAGAATGGAAGAAGAAGAATTTAAAAAAAATATTGAGCGATAAAGACACAAAATGAATAATCAATCATTGTCATTACTGAAGCCTAAGTAACATAGTCCTAATTAAAGGTGTATAATAATATTAACAACCGGTATTGACTTTTAGAAGTAATAGGTACACCTATTAATAAGTGAGAAAAAAACGTAATATGAATACTTCCAATATAAAATCATGGAAGGCCAAATGTCTAATAAATATTCCATAAGTTTATCCTCAATGAGAACTACAAACTTAAATCGTTATATTTTTTATTGATAAACAATTATTGTTTAAAAGTTTGCTTACACTTCGCATTGTAAATTATTTAATAATAATTATCTTTCTATATATAGCGTGCTTCTTACAATAAAATATTAAAATTTGCGCAACATCCACATCTAATAATATATATGTTTTAGGCCTAAGTTGGAATTCTTTGGCACTTACACTATGATTATATATTTTTTGTCTCTATTCTGACAGTTCTTAACTTACCGAGAAAATATATTTTCAGTGTCAAAATATTATATAATATATATATATATATATATACTTGTAAACGCATATCATACATCAATATACTATAGTAAATATTTAGTAACACGTGTTTATATAGACGGCAATTTATATATTTCAAAATTATGTAGATTATTTCGAAACAGCATCAACAAAATATATTTAATATAATTTATTGTGAATTAATCACAAATTTTGATGGAAATCATGCGATATCTATATATTTACGTGTCTAAATCGTTGATTTCATATAATATATATCCCGAACTTAAAAAGAAATCATCAATTCCATATCATCAATAAGCATTCGTTCTCAATAATATATCATTCACTCAATTTCATTTTAAATTTCGTTAGTTACAAAGAATACATAACTCGTTCTAAGTATATAACTACTGTATCCTATTATATACTACGGGAAACAGTCTCATTCACTCATCGCAGTACACAGACGATATAATGACATCAAATATTAATATAACATTCAATATTTAAGCAACAGTCATAGAGTGGTGATTAAATACGCGTAAGTATATTTGTCGAAAGAAATACGACAATAGTTTTTGAAGGGATATACATATTTTGAAATCTACATGTTATACAATTACTTTTAAATATTACGGAATTTACGATCAATTAAGTCGTCCCATACACACATATAAATTCTAGTATATATAAATCTAGAAAGACTAATTCTTTATGCGGTCCAAATAGGGAGAAATGTGACGTGCTAAAAGGTTTCTAAAAGAAGTTTATTTGATTGCAATAAAAATATTTTAGCGTGTTTTTTACCAAGTAGATATCTAATATTTTTATATTAAGTCTTCAACATAATAATTACGTATATATATTTTATAACAGTTTAATTAATACACATATAATTTTGCTAAATAACTCTGATGCAAAATATATTTTTCTTTAATTATCACAATTAATATCTACTAGATACATTAATTATAATATAAATACTCTTGAAATAAGTATGTACTAAGTACAAATTTATAAGGTAGTTTATTATATTAATTTTGTTTTTTTTTCACCTCTAGCGTTGTAAAATATTTTTTTTCGGCAGGAAATCAAAACTATGCACGATTATCTGACATAGCTCTTACAGGAATGCGAGTGAGGATCTGTAATATGAGTTACGGAGGCCAAAATAATCCTATTCTTTGTCACCTTGTAGGTACCCACAGCCGTATACAATCCTCCATTCGCAACTGCCGCGAACCATTTCATGTCAACATCTGCAATCAGTCACAAGGCAGCGTGAATACTGATTCTGCACCTTCAAGTTGTAATTTTACGGTTTAAGAAATATGTTTTTAGCTTCACTTTATTAGTGCTAGGATTCTGGCCGCTTAAACCTAAAATACGTATTTCTGCCGTCAATTGCCGCATTGCTATATTCGAACTTGAAGAACACTACATCCAGTTACATTACACATCATAGAAGCACGAGAACTAAAGCGTTTACAAAGCAATAAATTACAATAAAAAAGACAGATTACAGAGATATTTTTCAGTCAACTTACAGCATTAATAACCTATCCTCAGCAAGAGATCTACTAGAGGCCTACTAGAGATTTGTTGCTTAGTTATTTCTGTTATTTATCGGAAAATAACAGCGGTTGCTTGGTAACTAAACTAAGATAGGCCTTTCTCTTACCAGAGATAGGTTATTAATTTCGGCGGTTAGACCGGCTCATCCCAGCGTGTCGCATCATACAACAACCTTTGGTAAACGTTTCTGTACAATAAACATAAAAGCATTCTAAACAAAAGTCAACTTAAATCTAATTCAGAAAACAACCACCTCCCGTCACATTTCTCCATCGCTATGTTAAGCAGCTTAGTCGACCACGATGTCATGGCCGAGGCGGTCCATCTCCGCCAGGAGGAAGTCCACGTCTTTCTCGGTGACGGCGGCCGAGGAGATGATGTTGCGGAAGTAGTTGGGCCGGCGGTCGTCGGGCTGGTAGCCCACCATGATGGTGCCGGACTGCATCATCTTCCCCTTCAGTTTGGCGCAGACCTGAGAAGGTTGAGAGTACTGCGTCATTGCTGGGCAAAGACTTCTGACGTCAAGTCATCCAAAAAGTTTGACAATTCAAATGTTGAATTAAAAGGAAATGAAAGTATAAAGTATTGAGGAGCTCGATGGCGCAGTGGTTAACGCGCCCGGTCTGCGAGTGCTGAGGTTAAGCAACTTTCGCAAAGGCCGGTCATCGGATGGGTGACCAAAAATTTATCATCTCGAGCTCCTCCGTGCTCCGGAAGGCACGTTAAGCCGTTGGTCCCTGCTGCATTAGCAGTCGTTAACAACCACCAATCCGCACTGGGCCTGCGTGGTGGTTCATGGCCCGTTCTCTCTATCCATCTATAGGGAAGGCTCGTGCCCCAGCAGTGGGGACATAAATGAGCTGATGATGATGATGATGATGAAAGTATACCTTACTAGCATTTTGTTGTCTTCGTATTTTTTTAACCAATTTTTTTTATTATAATGAAATATAGCCTTAATAACCATTAAGGCGAAGAGTAAGGCACACTAGCGCCACCAATTGATAATTTGAGAATTACTAACGGACCGGATCTTTTTTTAAACATTGCGTACCGTCCGATAACAGGAAAGCATCCATAGTATTTATTTAATAATTGTGCACTACCTTTTGTTGCGTGGTTTATTCACAAACAATGGCCACTTTTGGTGTTAGCGAATGAATACAAAAACAAACCTAATAGTAGTGCATAATTATTAAATAATAGATGTTTGCCTAGTGTCGGAAGGTCCGCAATGTTTGAAAAAAAATCCAGTTTAGCAGTTATTAAATTAAATCCATCCAATAGCGGCGTTAGTGTGCCTTACCCTTCACTTTAATGAAAGTACCTATCATACGAGTATAGAGATTACATTCCTCAAACAAAGTCACATACTTTACCTCTTTATTAAAAGTATAGAATAAACACCATACTAAAAAGACATACAGACAATACAAGAAGTACAAATGGCGGCCTTATCGCTTAAAAGCAATTTCATCCAGGCAACCATGTGTTGAACTGGACGAAAATAAGTTAGAAATAGGCGGTTAACTAACAGTGTTATCAGAAATATAATATTTATTAATTAATATTCAAGTTATTATCTAAAACTATTAAATCAAATTTAGATTTCAATGTAAAATCCAATAAACATAATTTGCGAAAACAAAATAAATTAAAACTAATTACTCCGAGAACGAATTACGGTAAAAAGACCATATTGTTTGAAGGAGTACAGCTATACAACAACTTACCAGAAAGCATTCAAGAATGTAAAAGCGTAGAAAGCTTTAAGAGCAAATGAAAGATGTATATAGCATCGAGCTCCGACGACTAACGAATAAGTATTGTATAAACTACTACACTGTATCTCATTTTAAGTGAAATGTAGTTTCTTATGAGAATAAATTCTTTGAACCTAAACCTAGTTATACAAGATTAGATAAGACAAAAAAGCTATAAGATAGTGTACAGTTACCTTTCCGAGCTTGACCTCCTTGTGCTTGTCGTGCGGCATGCTCCGCAACTGGCGGGGCAGGTACCAGAAGCTGACGTTCACCATCTCAGGCTCCAGGATCAGGTAGAACTTCTCCGGCTGCTCGCGGATGCGGCGTACCATGTACTCGGACAGCTCCATCAGACGGTCCATGAGGCGCTCGAAGCCGGAGGTGCCCTGGCGAGGAGAAGCACATCATGTAGATACATTATAAGCTCAATTCTCTTTATATCCCCACTGCTGAGGCACGGGCCTTCACTATGGATCAACCACAGGGAAAACGAGTCATGAACTCGATGCTTGCCATTCGTGATCCCGTCAGAGAAACCAGAAGCCATCCCCGTGCCAGAAAAGAGATGGTAAAGGTTTTTTGTAGTTATACTTTCCCTTCCCTCGTCGAGTTCTTAGTAGCTGGATGAGGGAAGAGGAGGTGAGTCCCACATAACCCAGGGTTACCCCTTCAGCTCCAGCTCCAGTGTATGCACAAAGCCTTTTATCTAGTTTAAAAAAGGAGAAATGGCCATAAACCACCACGCGAACCCAGTGCGGTGCGGTGGGTGCTAACGACTGCTAATGCAACCTAGGACCGCGACGGCTTTCAGAGCCTTCTAAAACACGAAGGAGTTCGAGTTCATATATTTTTGGTCACTTATCCGATGACCGGCTCTTGGAAAAAAGAAGGGACAAATTTTTAACTTTTTTGTCAGTAAAGTCAGTTGTTCACTTAGAATACATTGCTTATATCTCCAAAAGGTTACGATTTCGAGCTAACTTGCCAAAGCAATTATTGTTCGTCCAGAAGATCTCTATTTATTAAAAAAAAGTCCAGTTCGTGCGCAATAATTTTGAAAAAGGCAACATCTCTCCATACAAATCGCCTATTGCCCTTTAGGGGGAATAAATGATGAAGAGCTACCTTTCCGCGCCACTGCAGCCACAGCTTGAAGATGTCGTTGTGGCGGCCGCACTGGATCACCTTGTCGCCGGTGTCGTACTGCGGATCGTAGATCTTGTCCGTCATGAACAGGTACTCCGCCGACATCGCGTTGCAGCTCAGCAGGAT
Organism: Eudonia mercurella; assembly: GCA_963082485.1. Lineage (NCBI taxonomy): Eukaryota > Metazoa > Arthropoda > Insecta > Lepidoptera > Crambidae > Eudonia > Eudonia mercurella. The sequence continues at coordinate 203,074 of OY720051.1, forward strand.
GCCCTGGGGGGAACAACAAACAAAACTATTTCAAAACGATACTACTTGGTGTTGCAAGCGTGTATAGAGTTGTCTATATCGTCTATGTTAGAATGGGGTTACTTTTGAATCAGGAATACTATTGATGGCAGCTTTAAATCCTTAAAAGTAATTGCTAAAACGAGTATCCCTAGCGTTCTTGGCGTGGCGTTTTATTTTGTGAAACCAGGTACGCTTCACACAAACGCGCTCAAGCAACTCACACATGTACACCCTTTCATGGACACGGTATCTTGCAACAGCTGCGTTCTGACTGCTTTGAGATGGTCTGAGACTCCGTGACCGCGATAGTGTCTATGTGTGCGTTGCTCGAGCGTGGTATTAAGCTAATTTTCTGGGGTCTTCTTATTTTGTAACCCTAGTGTGATTGTCTCCAGAATCACGCCGTAGAACTACACGTGGAAGACTACGAGAGAGACCATTAGAGACCATTATAGAACGAGCTGAAATCAATGTTACACTTAATCAAGTGTACAGTGGAAATTGAAACTTTTACCTGATGTAAATTTGTTAGGCAAATTCCCCTCAAAATGATTTATCCTTGAGGGAGGCCTTTGTCCAGCAGTGGACGTCTTTTTAGCTGAGGTGATGATGATGATGATGAAATTTGTTAAACTAGATTAATTTTTTTTGTGTATTTTTTTTACATGTTGTGGTTGTCTTCTATAAGTATGTTCTGTGTTTATTTGTAATGGAAAGTGTCCTGCTATGATCGGGCATTTTTCAATATTTTTGACGCTGTAAGGGACAAAAGAGCTGGACACTTGCTGAGTTTCTTGCCGGTTCTTCTCAGTACAAAGTCTCCCGCCCAGAGTAGACTTACGAACCGATGCCATAGTGACATTCACAAGAGCTACTTGTAGCCTAAACTGAATAAAATGATTTTTGAATTTTTGAATTTTGAATTTGAATTTGAATTTGAATTCAAACCAGTTCCCTTCTACCGGACTATACCTCTTTGGTAGTTCAAGGATTACCTTTGTACTACCAAAAAGATTCACAGTCCTTGCGGTCCTACCATGTAGTCGGTTTTGCGGGACATATTGTGAAGCGCCGGGTACTGTGCCCTGGTGGTAGATTTGAGCCTGTTCTTCCTGCGGTGTTTTCATCCATAAGGAAGGTTCGTGCCCCAGCAGTGGGGACTTCAAAATAAGCCGGTGATGATGACGACACCAATTAATCCTTTTATGTACCATTCAATGTATTAATCGGTATATCTTACAATGAACAAACAAATTGTCAATAAACTTTCCGTGAGTGTATCACACCAAGCCCAAGAGAAGCTTCGTTATGAAACTCGTTAAATGGTTACTAGACAACGGATAAACATACTTAAAATACTTAAATACATACTTACACTTAGACCGGAGACAATTTAGAAAAACAATAATTTCTAAATTGACCCGACCGGGGATCGAACCCGGGACCTCAGAGATGGCGACACCATGAAAACCGGTGTACAAACCACTCGACCAAGGAGGTCGTCAAATGTTATCCACGCGACGACTTCACACATCAAAAAAGACCCCCTTCAAACATACCGTATCTATACGTCATTACATCTGTAAATACATTCTTACACTCTAACCCGCGTACCTTTGGAATACTAAGCATTTTCCGGACCCCTAAAATCAATACACTATCATATACTCAAACACAACCTTATTTGTATTTGGCGTAAAGTTTAATTTCGAAAAACTGCTGGCCTTCCGTAATGTGAACCTTATGGTGAAGGAATACGGGCGTTGTAAAGTAGAGCGGTAGAGCAGTATGCTGTAAATGACAACGCGGTATGCTAAGTGATAAATTGTGTGACTCCGCCCCCGCCACTAAGTTTTTCGGCTAGTGATGTGGGAGGTTGTTGATATATCGGGTTATCGATAGATGGGTGTCGATACTTCTTTTCTACTCTTCTTCACTAACTGGTTTTATGTCCCCACTGCTGGGGCTTTCGCTATAGATTAGCACCACAGGAAAAACGTGCCATAAACAACAACGGGTAATTGTGGTTGTTATCGACTGCTAATGCAGCCGGGACCAAAGGCTTTGCGTGCCTCTGAAGTTTCAGTTTGTCAATACATGGGTTGTTTATAGGTAAGATGTCGATAGAGATATGAGAGACAGTTCCTCAGTAGTAAAGGTTTCCGGGCGAAGTGTGTAAGCACACATACACATTCGGCCTTATTATTATCTTTTAACATCAGGCGAGATGAAAGCAATGTGCTTAACCATAAGGAAATAAAAAAAAACATTAATAATAATTTTACAAAAATAAGTAAACTTTTCTACAGATGTTTGAGTTAATACAAAAGCTAACTAACTTTTAAGTCGACGGAATGGTTTCTCAGAACGAACCCTGTTTCTTTACCGACTGCCCCAAACTGACCTATTTAGTAAGCTCACCCCAAATATCGATAGCACCGCTGTCCCCACACTAGCCCGCACGTGGCATGTTTAATTAAATTCCTCCACCGACACTTGCAACCATATGTTGCCAATTCCACCCCTATCTCCAAACCAATAACCTAAAACCAACCTTAATATGTAACAAATAAGACACAACTTGTTAATATGTACTTGTATTTTGTCTGTCAAAGAAATAAGGCGTCTTGGTCTGTATAAATGACTTAAACACAGCAGTTGACTTTAATGCTTTGTAATAAGACTTTAAGGTTGATTATTGTTTGTTTTAGTGACTCTAAAAGACATTATCTGCAAGCCGTAGTCTGTATCTGCCTTTAATTGATTTGCTCAATGTTATGAAGCTAATTTTGCGAGTGGCCTCAACATTTTGGAGGGCTGGATGACAAATTGTGCTATGAATTTAATGGGCATAGTAGCTAAGACGCTTTCATGAGCAAACAGTTCGGCTTACTGATAGGTACCTTTTTACCCGACTGCCAAGGAAGGGTTAGGTTTAAAATCTAGAATGAGTTTCATCGTTTATTCGGTGCTTGTCTGCCAGTCGGTGAGGTAACATAAAACATATGACTATCGTGTTCGACATAGTAACCCAGATTTCAACATTTTCAACGTTTCAACGCCATAAATAAAATAAATAAATAAATAAATAAAAATTTGTTTATTTGCCTCATACAAACAATAAAAAAAAATTACAATGATTTAAGTAACGCATATTGACCAACTCAGCTTGACGTTAAGACAAAAAGGTCTTTGACTCAGTGACTGCAGGGCCGCAGGAGACCCGCAGCCTCTGTTATTCTGCCATAACCAATAACAATAAAAAGAATCGGTGACTATATTAATTAATTATAATTACTAGTGGTCGCCCAGTGGTCGAAATTCGACCGTAATTTTATTAAGGCTGCACGGATTGTATCCTTAGCAATGAAAAATTAAAAAAGATAGAATGTGAGTTTGGATTGGCATTGACAGAATTCGGCCGCTCTCTTCTCTTCCATTTTTGAAATTTTTGAAAAGAGTATATATGCGTGTATGTCAAATACATGGTAGGGTGTGTAATGTTTGTTTTATTGATTTAATGTGTTTTTTATGCATTAATAAAAAAAAATTAACATTCTGCAACCCATCTCTATATAAACTATAAGTGTGCGAAATTTCATTCTCCTCCGTCCGCGCAATTTTCGTAAAAAGAGGTACTAAGTTTTTGCTTCACGTATTAATATATAGATAAATAACATTTGGTTTTATTAAAATTTTACTGGATGACCGATAAGAATCAGCTGGTCTATAGGTATTCAATTGTTACAATTTAAATATTAACGTCCAAAAATCGTCATTTTTATCACTGACTGACTGATAATCTTCTATAGATCAAAACTCTAACCCAGTTCCAGATGAACTAGAAAGTAAAGGCATCCAGATAGGTAGTTGGGCGAATACAAAAGAATAAATCAGAAACTAGTAAATTCTTATGACCCCTATTTTTAATGCTTAAAGGAAAAATATGTCGATCAAGGTTCCTGTCGAACACTGGTGCCAATCATCACCATCATCATCATCACCATCATCATCACCATCATCATCATCACCATCATCATCATCATCACCATCATCATCATCATCACCATCATCATCATCATCACCATCACCATCACCATCATCATCATCATCATCATCACCATCATCATCACCATCATCATCATCATCACCACCATCATCATCACCATCATCACCATCATCATCATCATCATCATCATCACCATCATCACCATCATCACCATAATCATCACCATCATCATCATCATCATCATCATCATCATCATCATCACCATCACCATCATCATCATCATCATCATCATCACCACCATCATCATCACCATCATCACCATCATCATCATCATCATCATCACCACCATCATCATCATCATCATCATCATCATCACCATCATCACCATCATCATCATCATCATCATCATCATTATCATCATCATCATCACCATCATCATCATCATCATCATCATCATCTCAGCCAAAAGACGTCCACTGCTGGACAAAGGCCTCCCCCAAGGATCTCCACAACGACCGGTTTTGTAATGCTCGCATCCAGCGGCTTCCCGCGACCTTCACCAGATCGTCGGTTCACCTTGTTGGTGCAGATACCAGTATATTAATATTTCCAGGTGTTTCTTACCTCGATTTTGAAGTGCACGGTGGAGCACTGCAGAAGGGTTCCCATCAGCTTGTGTGGGTTCCAGGTCACGGAGTCAGCCCTGCAGACAAAAGGGAATGCCATCGCATTATCTTTATTTAGATATAAATGTTGTGTGTGTGTGTGTGTGTGGGTAGAAGGTCTAGGATAAAATTAAATAAGGACCGTTTTTTATAAATGGATTTTTTTTAAATGTTCAAATAATTTTTAACGCAAATTTTGTTGCTCATTGCGAAATTGCGATGGCTCAATTGGAAGAGCACCTGACCCGGCATGTCAGAAGGGTGCAGGTTCAAATCCTGCTCGTGGAATTTTTTTCAACATTTGTGTTTTTGTAATTTGTTCGCAACAAAATTTGCGTTAAAAATTATTTGAACATTTTATAAATAGCTTGCCTACTTCTTAACTGATTTTTAATATTTGTAAAAATATTATGATCGGATGTTAGTGACGGTAGTTGTTGACATTGAATGGGCGCCTTTGGCTTTCAAAGTAAAAAGTGTTGAATAATTTCGGCGGGCTGGTTAGAACCACGATAGCTCAATTGGAAGAGCACCTGACCCGGTATGACAGAAGGATGCAGGTTCAAATCCTGCTCGTGGAATTTTTTTTAACATTTGTGTTTTTGGATTTTTTTTATTTATATGTACATAAGTAGTTAATATATTAACTATTACATATACAACACCTTAAGTAGTGCTGGTATAATAAATCGCCACCATGTTGGATCATTACACCAGCTCATTATACGTCCCCACTGCTGGGCACGAGCCTTCAATATGGATGGATAGGGAGAACAGGCCATATACCACCACGCGGGGTCACTGCAGATTGGTGGTTGTTAACGACTGCTAATGTAGTCGGGACCAACGGCTTTACGTGCCTTCCGAAGCAAGGAAGAGCTCGAGATAAAAAATGTTTGGTCACCCATCCGATGACCGGCTTTTGCGAAAGTTGCTTAACCTCAGCAATCGCAGACCGGGCGCGTTAACCACTGCTCCATCAAACCCCTCAAACACCCTGGTTGAATAAGAGTGAGCTATAGATCACTGTTATCACATGTTACTCGTATGATCAATCCCCATCATGTATCTGTAGTTAATGTACTAACCGAATAAATAAAAAAATATTAGTTAGTGAATAGTTTTACATTTTAACTAACTAAAAATGAATGGAAATCTTTTTAGCGTGATTCAGGTGTAACGCTATCTGTGATAAAGAGCAATGAGCGATTTGTAAGGAGGATGTTGCCTTTTTCAAAGTTCTTGCGGAACGGGACTTTTTGTATGAATAGAGATATTCTAGACAAACACTTGAATATCATGAATAAAAACGAGCCACAAACAAAAATCAGCAAACCACAAAGTCGGCTTAAACATAATTATATTCCATTGGGCGTTGATCGCTAAGTCAAACAGAGTTATCATCTATTGACTCAGGCCCGCAGCCCTTCCAAGGGTTGTGGTGTGAGGCGCGACGCGGGGCATAAATGAATAGTTAATTACTACGCAATATGTTACTGATATACAACAGTAACACAATAAAAATACGTTAAGAAACAGCTAATGAATCGATTTCAGCCATTTTTAAATTACTGTCACTCGTTAAATATTCAAAACAAACAAAATTGATGACTTCTTGGCGGAAAAGTGAAGAGTCATGTTTGCGGTTTTGCTTTATTTTCTAAAATTTGTGTTATGTCAAATATTAATGTAAAATAATGGTGGATTATTACTCGTTAAGTGTTCGTGAGTGTGCATGAGTGTTGGCAAATGAAACAAAACAGTGCAACGGCATTTTTCAAATTCTCTCAAGAAGTCCGCCCGAGGACTTAGTAGAGCCCCACATCTTTACGAGGGGTTGGAGGGTATATCATTTTTCACTTTTCATTATATTATCATTCATCATTATCATCCAGGAATGAATATTGTTTATTTATGTATTACTTGTAAGAAAAAATACTTTGACACTGGCTAAATGTGCTAATCGCACGAAGCCATCAACTAAAGGGAAAAAAACAAAATTGATATTGTGTCTATACCATATCATTCATTTCTGTTTTATGAACATGGTGATTGAGATATAAGATGATAAAATCTCAGGACGCTGATCACGTCCTCTGTACGGTATTGACTTTCTTAGCGTTTGTTTTAAAATGACGTCCGTGGTACGTGATTTGCGTGTAACCCCGGTGTAATGAATAAAATAATATAGATGTATTAGTTACAAATAGTTTTTATTTTATAAATCTTACAATATCGGCAAAAATTGCCAGCGTATCCGGAAAGGCGCGCTTTAAAATAGTATCACGTTTGCCAATTGAAATTGAACCCAGGTATCCGAGCCGACCGGCGGCCGAGCGCTGTATCACTCGACCAGCGAGGTGTTATAATACTCGTAAATTATTATACAGAATAACATTATTTAAAAATATAAATATAAACTCGAGCGCTCGCCAATATTCTAAACTGTGTGCAAAACAATCAGGCCGTTTGATGAATGAGCCTCCCCAAGTGAGTGACGCGGGAGTGCATGCGTTTTTTAATCGCCGGAGGGTCGGGAGGACGGCAATTAATCGAGGGGAGGGGGTGATCGCTTTTTGAGAGATTGTGCCGTACGCTTTTAGAGATGCGAAGTTAAAAAATGACTATACTCTGTGACTGTAATCTGTGAGGAAAAGCAATAGGGACTGCATATGTTTCGGGACCAATTCAATTCAACGTTCGATACAAGTTTTTGCCACCAAAAAAGAACATTGAGTTTCATTAAAAGGATGTCAGCTAGGAAACAGCTGAACTGTCTGCAATCGTTGCTAATTCAAAATTAGTTGCTGACCCTATTTCTAATGATTAAAGGGAAAAGCTGTCGATAGTGTCACTATCCTGCCCCATTAAAAACTTTGTTTATTAGACAGACAGGTAATAAACTTTGCTTTTTTAATTTGAGAAAAAGACAGTATTGAAAAAATTCGAAAAATAATAATCATGTCAGGTCAGGTGCACTACCAACTATGCTATCGTGGTTCAATCCAACTCGCTTAAATTAATCAACACTATCTACTCTTACTCCGTAAGCCAGAGTTTTTGTTTGAATTTTGAAACTAGTATAGGTATCATAGAGGCATACCTTTTACACCAGTTCTCGACATTTTTAAGTGTACTTTATGTGCCTAAAGAGATTTTAAATAATTTTCTTTTTTTAAATGGTTTGTAGTGACAAATTACATACGATACATTATTTAGTGAAAAATTGAATGAGGCAGCCATCTTGACATGCTCAGTGCTACGGATTACTTTGGAAAGAGGGGTAATACTTATAGGAATGAGAAAATGTATTTTTCTAGGGCAGGTTTTAACAGCTGACGTATTAATAGCATTCCCGAACCTGTCTCGAGTGACGTGCGAACGCTCACGCCGCTACGACAGCGACGAGTGCTACGCGCTACGGGCTACGGGCTACGGGTTTGGTTTAATCTTTGATGTGCGCAGGGCTGGCGATAGTTGTTTGTATTGATCTTGATTAATATAATTTGTAATAAAAATTGTGTAACTATACGTTATGCAAAAGAATAGATCCTTCCGTAAAAAAGGGGTCATATAAATAAATAAATATGAGACTATGATTGTAACTACGGTCTTAATATAAGTAAATGAAAATGTTATTATTATAGTTTATATTTTACAAGCGATTTCATCCACGTAAACACCCATATGCCCTTATTTATCAGCAATGGTTTTAAGTATTCGTTTTCACTTAGTAAAACACACATGCAATCTTTAAACGAGATGTGAAGAAGCTTCAAGTCCTTGTACTTCAAAGCCTGAGTTTGCCTACGCCTATGAGAAAATGTCAAAATCATACTGACTGCACAAGATAATGGACGTTTTAAAATAGCAGAATCGAAGCCCAGGTGGAACAGAGTCATTCGTTTACTCAATCATTTATATAAAATGTTCAAATTGCTTTGTGCCAGCCCTACGCCGCTTGTCACACGCTCCGCCGCGCGCGCTGTTTTCTGCCGGATTTGACCCTCCGCGGGCCCAAGCCGCCGCACACCCCACCTGACAGTGGCCATTATGTTAAACAAAGATTGGAAAGTCCTAAAAGTTTTGATATATTTAAAAAAATAACACGACAAATAATTCGTAAAAAAGTGGAAATGGTGTCCAGACGCGAAGACAACTGGTGCAGCGTGAAAATGATGCAGCATCAGTCACGAGGGTGAAATGAGGACCTTTCCGGCCCACAAGGTGACTCTTCACGCCTCGTTTGAATCAATGTCAATCCTCGTTTTATCAATGAGTTTGCTATTATTAGTCTATCTAGACTGGTCTATTTTCATTGTGATTGTGAAATTGGCAATGTGCCTGGATGGGTACTGAGAAGTGAGTGGGCTTTCAACTCCGCCACCAAAGAGGACATTTGGTAGTCGACTTTAGAGTCGACGACCCGAGCAGTGGAATCTGCGAGTTGTGCTCTTAGTGCAACGAGAAGTGAGCGAGCTTACAGCTCCGGTAACCTATCTGGATAATAGGTAGTGGACTATACGTGTCCACGGGGCAACTGGCTCGAGACACTATTATAAAAATATTGAAACTTTTTCTAAAAACAGTGATATTCACAATGTAAACACTAGAAATAAAAACAAAATAGCAGTACCTTATACTAGGCTCCACAAAGTAAATAATTCATTTAGAGGTCTGTGTGTACGTTTTTACAATAAAGTTCCAAGTATTATTCAAAAACTTGATATAAATAAATTTAAAATCACCATTAAAGAAAAGCTTTTAAAAAAGCATATTATAAAGTGTCTGATTTTGTCTGACATTGAAGACAAGACAGCATGGGTTTAAAATTCTCCAATCACTCCAACAGGTATTTCTTTAAAATATTGTTAAGTAATTTTAAACTTGTATAACTTGGTAACGGCATATAATTTTGTAAATGTCGTTACTTATATTAAAGCTGTGGTGTTTCTTGCGCCCATTCTTCTCCACAGCTAAAAAATAGACGTCCTGAATGGGTAGTAGGTAAAAATTGTTTGGACGATTCAAAAGCACTTTTCTAAAGTTTATTTGAATAAAAAATATTTGACTTTGACATTTGACTTTGACACTAGTCTTAAAAGTACCGGATGAAGAATGCGCTTCGGCGCGTCCTGATCTGGCGTTATGACCTGACGTAGACGGTCTCTTGTGTTTGCATAAGGATGTCTGACCCCTACTTTGTAACCTGACGGTTGGTAGGGGGTGTCAGTATGAACTTTAAAGTCGTTTTGTGGCTGGGTTGGTCTATTTTCATATCTTCACAGCCTAAGTGGGTTTATGGGGGCCAAGAAACTTTGAAGAAATCTGTTACCGGCTGAATAGTTAATTAAAAAAGCCTTAGATAATTCGAAAGAGAGCTGAGAAAGTTTTTTCAATTTTTAATAATTCACCATTTTCAATGCAATTAATTCAATTTCAATAATCAATCTCATACAATTTAATATCTACAAATTTAAGCTAGTTGACCTGATTGAGAGCAAGTGGAGTTACAAATTCAATGGGCCAGTGACTGGCTTCTCCAAGGCACGTAAAGAAACACGTATTGGGCCATTTATGGTGGGTCATGGCCTAATTTACATATGTGCTATTCATATGGGACGGCCTAAGCCCAGTAGTGGGACATTTAAAGGCTGATGATAATGGACTAGGAAAAAATAAAAAAAAAGTTTATTTTACCCTATACCATTATAGAAGACGTTATTCCAAAACGTATAGTGTTTGTTTCACTTCGGTACGATAAGTATTTACAAAGTTATTATATAATTAATTTGCTTAAAACACGCTTAGTTTGCTGGCAGTCGGCTTACATCGGATGACGTGACGTCACCGTATCCGACAGCCGCATCAGTGATCTTTACGGAAAAACCAATCCACGTGGTGATTTTCAAAATTTTTGAAAAAACATTGTGAAGTAATTAGCAGTACTACAAAAAAAATGTCATATTTTAAGTTGAAACTAATAGAATAGAAAAAATATATATAAAAAAAATCTGTTCCCACCCTTATTATAAAAAAACTGGTGGTTGCTTAATTATTGTTGTAATTAAGTGTTATAATTAGTTTGCTGGTTTCTTCGCTGCCAAGAAGCTGTAAGTCAGCAGACTCGCATGCTTGATCATCATCATCATCTCAGCCAAAAAGACGTTCACTGCTGGACAAAGGCTTCCCTCAAGGATAAATAATTTTCAGGGGAATTTGCCATAATCGCCACGCTTGGCAGGCGGGTTGGCGATCGCAGTAAGGTGAGAATAATCACAGAGAGACGCTGCTGCCCATCCTCTGGAAAGGACCCATAGTGGCATCCTACGACACCCACGGGAAGAGATGGGGTGGTGCAATTCTTTACCCCCGGCACCACACGGGGAACTCGCATGCTTATAAATAAATAAATAAATAAGCATTATTTACAGCATTCTAAAAGTAGTTCGCAAATTAGAAAATCAACGTTCTAGCGATTGGCTTATTGCAACCAATGTTGAGTAGAGTAACGTTTAGAACACATTTTGTATTTTTTTCTTCCTATATAAATACCTAAGTATTCAATGAATTTGAATGTTCTAAATAAATACATTTATTTTTATTTAGTTTAAATTTATCCTCACTTCCCATAAACCATGGCCCCCCGGCATTAAGTCTGTCGGTATTTAGAGGCATCTGGTGCATGATGGATGGGCCGCGATTAATCCGCGGGCCAAAGTGCCTCTAATAGTCTATGGTCGGGGCTTACTGTCTATGGTTCAGGGATTTCCCCGGCTGCCGGGCGCAAAATAATTTGCTGGATAATAGATTTCTTCTGTACTTAATAGCGAAGCTTACTGACACGGGATAAGCTCTGTTCCTTTCTATCTAGATTCTAGTTAAGTGTACTGCAATATTATTGCAGTTATAAAAACGAGATACGTGTCACGTCACGTCGAAGTCAGGCCTCATTAACTATCGGTGCCTTGACGAGGCACTATGCCACAAAACAAATGCATCTATCAGCAAACACCTTGTGTAGAGCGTGAGGAGAGTCATCATCATCATCATCATCATTATCATCATCATCATCAGCTCATTTTATGTCCCCACTGCTGGGGCACGAGCCTTCCCTACGGATGGATAGGGAGAACGGGCCATAAACCACCACTCGGGCCCAGTGCGGATTGGTGGTTGTTAACGACTGCTAATGCAGCCGGGACCAACGGCTTTACGTGCCTTCCGAAGCACGGAGGAGCTCGAGATGATACATTTTTGGTCACCCATCCAATGACCGGCCTTTGCGAAAGTTGCTTAACCTCAGCACTCGCAGACGGGGCGCGTTAATTACTGCGCCATCGAGCTCCTTTGACGTGTGAGGAGAGTAAAAGGAGTCCGCATGGACCCACCTACTGTGCGACTCTCTGGCTAGAAAAAGAGTGGTTCTCCTGGGATCAGCCTATCCGAAACCAGAACACTTCAGGCTTCGCTCTCAAAGACAATCAAGCCATTCCTGATGTTATCTATTCCACCTCGAAGTTTTACCTTGATTATGCGCGTCGAGGTCACTAACGGCAAGTTTACATAAAACTGGTAATTTTGACGATTTTTCTGCCCCTTTTTGGTAGAAGGATGTGAAAGTATGAGGTAGTAGCTCCAGTGTTTCGGCACAGTAACCCAGTGTCCTCCTCAAACTGGTGGCAAACGCGCCTGGTCTGCCAGTGCTGAGGTTGAGCAACTTTCGCAAAGGTCACCGGATGAGTGACCAAAAATGTATCATCTCGAGCTCCTCCGTGCTTCGGAAGGCACGTAAAGCCGTTGGTCCCGGCTGCATTAGCAGTCGTTAACATTCACCAATCCGCACTGGGCACGCGTGGTGGTTTATGGCCCGTTCTCCCTATTCATCCATAGGATTAAAGAGTTAACCCTATGATTAAAGGAAAAACGAGTCGAAGACATGTTTTTGGCGACTGTTTTTTGTTAGTGCCACTACTATGTATGTGTGTATCTTAGTTACCGTATCTGTGGAAGTATAAGTTAGTAATGAACTTACCTCTCGATGCCGGTGAGACGCGGGTGACGGTACTTGGTAGAGAACAGCAGGCCGCCACCCCAGGCAGCCTGCGAAACATAGCGTATTGAAATAACAACTTTCACATGCTTAACAAGCGAACAGGTTTTGGATTTAGATGGAAAGGAGAAATTGTTTTGATACCAATGTATTTTTGTATATATGTGAAGGTTTGTTATTAGCTTGTAGATGCCACTTAGTAATAGAATTACCAATTTTTACTTTTATTTTTAAGTGTTAATTGCTACACTTACGCTGAATTAAATATTTATATAAAATACAGTGAAAAAATTAAACGCCCACCCGACCCAGCCGGGAATCGAACCTGGGTCTTCTGCAATCCGGGCGGCTGCACTGACCATTATGCTACCGGGAAGGCTGACGTAAGCGCTGAATTTTGTCACTGCTTTCTGATTTTTGAAATGCTTTAGAACGACATTAGTGCCATCTATCCAAAGGTATTTGCAACCGATGGAATTATCAATGTTGGCTGTAAACTTTCCTTTGAATAAAATAAAATAAAATAAGGTCTAAAACCACAAGATAAGGAGACCCGGAAGGTAAGCTTATGTGTGCGCCGTCCGTAAGTGACAAGTGTCATATATTTTATTTGAATGTCTTCGTCCATATTTATTTGATGCCGCGCGGCCATACTAATTTTGTATGGGGAATTTGAAAAATAATAATTTAAATAACCGCTCGATAAATCGAAAATGTGAGACGGACGATTTGTAGTTTGCCATTGGTGATTGTTTAGACAAAATCAGAGGTACAATAATTTAGATAAACTATAAGAAATCAACTAAACGCCCCGCCACTCGTTTTTATGATTTTTGCCCAACTTTAAATGATATTGTAGAAAAAACTATAGCGTGTTATGAATTTATGGATCGGACCTTCACACATACATGGATCTCAGAACAGTGCAAAACAGTCCGAGCGCAGCTTTTGCCAGATTCCGTGTCAGTGATAGGTTGTCTATTCAAAAACACTTATTTTTAAGTTAATTTGAAAAAAAAGGCAACTCTATCTCTCCCTAATTTTTTGAGTCAAAGGAGCATTACTCAATGTCAGCAGCTACACGTCATCCTCCGATCCGAGCCGATCAACATCCGAAATCAAGGATCAGTTAAGAAAAAAGTTATTTAATTAGTTAGTTATTTATTAATTACAAGCTGACCCGGCGGACTTCTTATTTCCTTTTTTTAATATAGCCTATGTTACTCAGCGCTAATGTAGCATTCTAATGGTGAAAGAATTTTTTAAATCGGTCTTATAGTGTTTGAGTTTATTCGTTACATACATACAAAAATACAAAGCTTTCATATTTATAATATTAGTATAGATACGCAAATTTTGTTGCTATATTCGGTATTTCGAGTTTTCTTATTAGTTCGCTACGAAAATTATCTCACGTAGCATGCTACGAGAGCGTTACGAGTCGTTACGAACGGTATCTGCTACGGCTACAGTATTTCTAATCGTACAATGTGGTCTAATGGTTAAGACCACACCGGTATCAGACCCGGAGTTACCGAGTTCGACTCCCAGTGGGGGAACATGTCTGTGTGCTCGGTTTGGTTGGTAGAACTTGTTTGTCCGCCTTCCGCCGATTCCTCAAGCCGTGTGAAACAAAGCACCGTCAGAGGTTTTCTAAAGGGAACGACATCACGCACTAGTCCCCGATCCCTACGAGATTGTCTGAGGGTTTCGGATCGGATCAGGACATTGTATAAGCAGTAAGGACCACGTTATCGAATTAGAATGTCCTGTCATGCTAATTTTGTTAATGTTAATTTAATAAATATTAAGCATACTGGTCGACCATTAGGCCGGCGACCGAGTCGCCCCAGGCACCGCTGGAGCGATAGGGTGGAAGCTGACCTGCGCGACCTCGGAGCCGTCTGGCAAGAGACTGCAATGGACAGAGGAAAGTGGCGAGTTCTCGTTTCGGAGGCCAAGACCCACTTTGGGTCCTTGCGCCAATGGAGTAAGTAAGTAAGATAAGTAAGATGATACGCTTGTATTTGTGTTAATCTTGTTGGTTTTCCTGTAAAATAAACAAATTAACTAAATAAATAAATAAATACAAGCTACTCACATCGACGTGCATCCACATGTCGTACTTCTCGCAGATGTCGGCGATGTCTATCAGCGGGTCGAACGCACCCAGCACCGTGGTCCCGGACGTGGCGTTCACGAAGAACGGCACCTGGACGAAACAGAACAGCTTCAATCACACTGGAACAGAACTCAGCTGAGGATATGTAAGGGAGAATATATCAGTTTCCAGCGGGTACATGTTTGTGTATTCAGTTTGGTGGTAGGGTTTGTTTGTTCGCCTGGCTAGCTACCACCACCTTATCCAAATATGTCACTATAACATCAATGTTTGTAGCATTGTTGTGTTTCGGCAGCTAGAGATAAAATAGCCAGTGCCTTATTAGTTGTCCATGCTGACTTACTAGAGTAACACAAAAGCTGACTCCTTACGTTGCCGCGGTCCTTGTGGTAGTGCACCAGCTGCTCCAGCTCTTTGGGGATCATCTTGCTGGCTTAGTTGTATAGTACAGCTGATTCCTTACATTGCCGCGGTCTTTGTGGTAGCGCACCAGCCGCTCCAGCTCGCTGGGGATCATCTTGCTGGCTTAGTTGTATAGAACAGCTGACTCCTTACGTTGCCGCGGTCCTTGTGGTAACGCACCAGCCGCTCCAGTTCGCTGGGGATCATCTTGATGGCTTAGTTGTATAGAAAAGCTAACTCCTTACATTGCCGCGGTCCTAGTGGTAGCGACCAGCCGCGCCAGCTCGCCGGAGATAATCTTGCTGGCTTAGTAGTATAGAACAGCTGACTCCTTACATTGCCGCGGTCCTTGTGGTAGCGCACCAGCCGCTCCAGCTCTCTGGGGATCATCTTGCTGGCTTAGTAGTATAGAACAGCTGACTCCTTACATTGCCGCGGTCCTTGTGGTAGCGCACCAGCCGCTCCAGCTCGCTGGGGATCATCTTGCCACGCTCGTCGCTCGGCACGCTCACGCAGTAATCGGTGCCGAGGCCGCACACGGATGCGCACGACTTCACGGAATAGTGGCACTGGAAACAAACGCAGTGTCAGAGGACATGGGTAGATTACAAGTTTACCAATGGGGTGACTTCTCAGCTGCTGCCAAAACGAAGTTTTTTTATAGAAATTTTATAAGAATAGCGAGCAATGACACCATCAATGTGTTTTAAGGGTTCCTCGAGTCGTGTTTGAAACACCTTCAGAGGGTTGTGATTACTGTTGTACTGGCAGCCTGTGGAAATACTGGACAAGTCCTCAATTTTGTAACGTGAAGACTTTTAGCTGTAAAAGGTATACTCATTTCGTCGATGTTCTGATGTTTTGGTACTGACCTGGTCGGAGGTGAACATGACGAGGTGGCCAGGGATACTGGAGAGGCCCTTCTCCTTGTATTGCGGGAACTTGTAGTGGCGCGCCGCCAGGAACGCGTACAGGTTGGACACCGAGCCGCCTGCGACAGACCATTTACTAGTTTCAACTATGAGGCAGGTGAGATATGTCAGTGTTGTACAGGACTCACGTCTCATGAGTTTTTTTAAGATAATCGACTCTATACAACACGAATTTTGAAACTTGAGCACTTCCAATCTTAAAGACTCCCAAGTTTGGAATTATCAAAAAACTACATACAAAAATTTGCTCGGTTTTTATACAAAAAATATGGGTTCTGGCTATCCTATTTTTGTATTCATCCTTGTTTGTAGCTGGTATGCTGGGGCTCGATACATTGCGACTTAGGCAGAAGGAACGACTTTTTGCTTTTTACTGTTTATGGACTGTCCTAAAGCAGCAGAGCAGTTGGGATTGCACGTGCCGCAAAATTATATGCGAGGAACAGGTCGCCGACGACACCAACTGTTCGCGACTCCAGGTGACCTGCGCACGCGACATGCTTGCAACAGCGCTCGAGCGGTCTACTCGTTACTTACAAAAGGGTGCGGATATATTTGTAGATCCTATACCTGTCCTACTAAGGAAATTAATCCTACTTAAGAGATTTACGAAGGAATACCTTAGTTACTTATAATAATTTGTTATGTATTTACCTCCTTATTCATAAAAACTATGTTAATCATTGTTTTGTCTCTTTTTCTCAAATTCAAAATGACGTTTGTGTGACGTTGACAAAACAATATTTAACTAAATAATGCTTAAATAGTTTTTATGAATAAGGGGTTTAGTGTTTATTTAATGTACCTAATATCCTAGCATATAAGCGTGTTGGCCGTATATATAGCTGTAAGTTTGTATTTTCTTTTTATATAAATAAATAAAGTGTGTTGGATACCTTTGCGCTTGGAATGGCGCAGGGAGGGTTATTTGATTAGGCAGTGGGTGTTTTTATTTTTTTTTGTTTTATTATAATTATGTACTGAATTGATGAAATAAGTTATTTTCAATAAAGTTATTCATTTAATTATAATTGTACGTTTTACTTTGCTTCTTGTTCCTAAATACAGTCCGCCTTTTCCTCTTCGCTTTCTTCCGTTACAGTATGATTAAGGTCTTACCCGGGGCGAGGATGGAGTCACCACTCCTCCAGCCGATCATGCTCCTCATCTTCTCCAGCACCACGATCTCCATCAGGATGAAGACCGGCGCGATTTCATACGTGAACATGTTGGTGTTGGCCGCGGCGGTGAGCCACTCGCCGGCGAGGGAGATGATGTCCAGCCCGCAGGACAGCTGGTTGAAGAAGTGGGGGTGGCCTGGGGGGAAGAATAGCTCACTTTATATCCTAAACACGTGACATTCCAAATCAAAATGAGACAATTAGACAACATCGCATACATTGCAACCGTTTGACCATGCTTCGGAGGGCACGTAAAGCCGTTTGTCCCGGCTGCATTAGTAGTCGTTAACAACCACCAATCCGCACTGGGCCCGCGTGGTGGTTTATGGCCCGTTCTCCCTATCCATCCATAGGGAAGGTTCCCTAGCAGTGGGGACATAAAATGAGCTGATGATGGTGATGGCATACATTACTCTGACTTCAAAGACAGTAGCTTAATCACTTATTGTGTTATGGAAATCAGGAACAACGACGGTACCACAACCACCTAGGCCCGAGAAATATAGAGAAAGTTCGTTTTCTACATTAACCCGACCGCGAGAATCAAACCCGGGGCCTCGGAGATGAACACCGGCGTGCGAGCCACTCGACTACGGAGGTCGTCAAATAATGGTGTGGATTACGCGACTATCGGCATTCCATTTATTGTTCGCATATTTTTTTAAATTACTAATAAAAAACTTTGGCATCATGTGTGAGTCTTAACTTTTGATGGTGTAATAAATAATACTTTGAAACATTTTTGGCATGCTATTTGATAGGCATAGGTAAGTATCATTTGAATTAATGGTTATTTACAACAACAGGTTATTTAGAACAAATTACAACTTGAAAAAAAAGACAAAGTGTTTAAAAAAATCCACGAGCGGGATTCGAAGCCGCACCCCATGACATGCCGGGTCAGGTGCACTACCAACTATGCTATCGTGGCTCAATCTATTTCGCCGAAATAAATCAACACTATCTACTCTTACTCTGTAAGTAAAAGGAGCCCTTTTCAACTACGTCATCAACAGCCGATCCTAATATTTTAATTTAACACTTTATCTTTTTTCAATATCATTTGAATTGTATAATTTTGTGTCGCTTAAAGTTATAAGGCATTCACAGTCTTATCTTTGTAACGTTTTAAAGTTATCTTAAGGGGGTGCAGTGCGGAATTTGAAAACTTACGTGGTTTTAAGTCACTGGTGCTAGGCGCTGAATAGGTATTATACATTAAAAGGACTAGTGTAGGTTAGCTTGATCCTTTCACAAGGTCATGGTTGTCTTGGAATTTGAAACAAATACCCAGAAACTGCATAAACAATACGTAAAATAATGATATCTAAAAACTTATTTCTTCAGAAACTTTGTAAATATAGCACAAATGAAACAATGATCCGACATCAAAATGTTTGTATTGATATTCCGCATGTCTCTGTTGTCTTATTTTTCAATAAAAAAACATGAATATGAAAATATTAAGACTTTTCTTATTTTTTACCCAAACGTCTAAGATTTTACGAGAGTAAACATTGCTCTAATTAAATCACCAGCCCACTCTGTACAGATATTACGAGTAGTGTGCGTGCGTATTCTTGTCGTGCGCCGTTGTCACACCACTGCCACGCGCCGCTCGCTCGCTACGAGTATCATAAAGAAACTTGAAACTCGCAGTTTTGCGTCCGCGCTGCACCCCCTTAAGATTTGATCTTCATCATAACATGGATGCTATTCTGTAACAGTAGGTTAAGGTACAAGGTATCCCGCCGTTATATTACGTAATTCAACAAAAAAACATTGAGTTAGGTAAAGTTATGTTCCATTTTGCCGAACAACCGGGTGAATTGTCAAACCAATTTCGCGGACGGCCAAACCGCTACCGGAAGCAATAGCGCGCGCCATTGCGCCGCGCGATTGTTTCCGGGACCGGACGTGACGTCGCCGCCATCTTGGAAATAAGAGCGAAACCAAGAAGTTTTGACTTTGTAAAAGTGAAAAAGAATCACTTTTGTTAAGTTAGTTTTTTTTATTTTATTTATTTATTAAGTATATAAACATATAAATATAAACAATTAAAATTAAAAACATGTTTACAACATTCACAATAAAAACACTGGTTTGTATTAGGAGCGTGCTGTTCGGCGATCATTCGCTAACTTATAGCACTACTACACGCTCACATACATCTCATCTAGTTAGAGATAAGGTAGCCAGTTCATCAGTACTTGAGGACTCTATAAGAAGCGCGCTCCCACCTTCGTTCTGTCTTATCATCACATAAAATCAGTTGGGATGAAAAAACCAAATGCTTACTCGCGAAGATAAATAATAATATTCTATAATTAAATACCCATTGCGAAAATATCAGTACTTACAGAATTTACTTATATTTTGTTATTTATTTTGAATATGCAGTATGAGTAAATGTGAAACTATAATAAGTACGGTGTTCTAAGTAACTAACAATAGATTATGTCGTCAATTATATATTTAAAATCAGTACTTAACATTGTGGCTATAAAATCTTAAGATGGCTATCGTAAACCAAGACTTAGTGCCTAAGCATAAGATAATCTATAAAATCGCCATACCAATATTTTATACTCAGCGAAGAGCGCATTATCTAAATCGCCTCTACTGAATCCTACTTTATTACGTCATTAGCCATAAAGCGGTGGCCATTTTGAAAGGTTTGGCGGGAAACTGAGGCCGCCATATTGGGACCGCCATTACAGTGTATGATGATGATGATTTTGGTTGCTTGTGCAAGGATAACTACATAGCTCTACGTTTTGATCGTTTAGATATCAACCGAATCAGATGTAACTATGA
Source organism: Eudonia mercurella (assembly GCA_963082485.1). Lineage (NCBI taxonomy): Eukaryota > Metazoa > Arthropoda > Insecta > Lepidoptera > Crambidae > Eudonia > Eudonia mercurella. Next base: position 223,276 of record OY720051.1, read on the forward strand.
CAGATTACGTTATACGTAATAATTACATAATTTGAGGTGGTTATCATCCTGTCCAAAACAACTATTACTATGCTTTTAATTAACATGGTCACTAATTTTCAAGAAAACCTCTGTTGTTGGTCGGAATGCACATTAGTTATAAATAAAATAGATACTTACATGCTAGTTTCAACAAAAAAATGAAAAAATTCGAGTCATACAACATACATACATACAACGAGAAAAAGGACTAGTGAGATGTGATGTGATGATGACTTGTCTTTATATATTTCAATTTCAATTCTTTGCGACTGTGCGTGCAGGCTGGTCTTCTGATAGAAACCGCGGCGAACAAGCCTTCCAAAGTACGTAGGAAAATCTGGTCACCCACTAAAGTTTAACTGGCACTTGGCATCTCACTTTTAAAATAAAAAAATAAAAAATCTATTGACATGTGATAAACATGTGTACAATTAAAGTTATAAAAATGAGATGTGACACAACTTACTTCGACTAAAATTAAATATAACCTCTGCCATGACGTATGCAACCTCAAAATGATTTTCCAAGTGCCATAAACAAGCTGCCACTCCTTATCTTCCTACAGACCCCTCCAAGTATTCCCAGGGGCCACAGCTAGTGTATTTTTGTGCTATTTACACTTTTTATCAGCCACGCGACTTACCCATAAACAAGGACAGATAATATTCTGTCTATGACACATGGGAGTGACGCGTTTTTATCTGTGCCACGAGTTTTGGAGGGGAAATTGAATCGTTATCTCTGCCTGTGTTGCGAAATATGAACCAACAATATGTTTTTAACTTTTAAATTTTAATTGTGAGGGACGCATCACACAATCTTCTTGCACTATGCCTTTTATAATGTTTTTATTGTTTTTTACGCAATGACAATTTAACAAACAATTAAAATGAAAGGAGTATATTTATTTTGAAAAATATGAAAATGTTGTGTTGAAAATAAAAAACCACAAGCGGGATTTGAACCCGCACCCCATGACATACGAGGTCAGGTGCACTACCTTTATGTTATCGTATACTTAGACCTTTTGAAGACTTTGATAAATAAAAAAAAACATGCTGGCGTTTTGAATCCTTTGCAGAGCAGTGACACAGAGTTGTAAGTTGTCCTAAGATTAATTTGTAAAAATATAGCTGCCGGCACTTATCAGTATACTTTGCGTAAAATGGAACCCACCCGATTATAAATTTTAACACCGTAGCCGTAGCAATACCCGTAACGGTTCGTATCGCTCTCGTAGCGTGCTAGTACGAGAGCTAGTAATTTCATAGCGAAGTAATTCTTTGAAATGTAATAATATATGCGTATGTAAGTAAGTAACTGTCCCACTGCTGGGCAAAGGCCTCCACCATTGAAATTAAGTTATCGCTACAATTGAGGGGTATTAGTTTAAAGGGGTAATCACCAACCACCCTCTCACGGAATATCGGCTGAAACAATGGCACTCGTTGCTATTGTGTTTCGTCCGGTGACTGAAAATACCGAAGGCCCATCTCTCACCCCTCCCCCCTCCCAATTCCTACTCCCTCCTCAAGATCCAACTCCTTCCTCAAGGCCGGCAACGCATCTGCGATTAGGTACTTTGGTATTGCGGGTGCCCATGGGCGGCGGTGATTACTTTCCATCAGGTGACCCGCCTGCTCGTTTGCCTCCTTATAACATTTAAAAAAATATCACCACGTTTGCCAAACCGCTTCTGTGGTCTAGTGGTTAAGACCACCGGTTTAGATCCAGAGGTCCCGGGTTCGATTCCCAGCGGGGGGTACCTGTTTGTGTACTCGGTTTGGTTGTTGGTAGGGCTTGTTTGTCCGCCTGGCTAGCTACCACTATCTTATCTAAATATGTCGCCATAACATCAATGTTTGTAGCATTGTTGTGTTCCGGCAGCTAGAGATAAGATAGTCAGTGCCTCACTAGTTGAGGATCCCAGGTGAAGTGCGCTTCCACCAATTGGCCTTATCATCACTTAACATCAGGTTAGATCAAGGCACTGCGCTTACCCGTAAATATAAAAAAATTTATACGTTTTGGTGATCACAAGTCATTATTACTGAAAAAAAACGACCATTTGTTAATCGTATAATTGCAACACGAGTGCTCTAGTTGCGGTTGATAAATTTGTATTACGGACACAAATCGCTCAAACCAGGGTTATACCAGGCAGCGATAACTACCTGCACGCACCCTACCTGCCTTCATTCCGGAGGCAGTATCCTGCGGCGGATCCACCCCACCCGGCATCAAGATCTCTCCGGCGCAGTCGACAGCACGTGTCTAGGCTAACCTAGACGCCTAACTGCGCGCGCGTTCCAGTCCCCGCCCGAAGCTAAGTCCTCCCTAATAATCGCGCGATACACTGAGCATGAGGAGCTCGATGGCGCAGTGGTTAACGCGCCCGGTCTGCGAGTGCTGAGGTTAAGCAACTTTCGCAAAGGCCGGTCATCGAATGGGTGACCAAAAATTTATCATCTCGAGCTCCTCCGTGCTTCGGAAGGCACGTTAAGCTGTTGGTCCCGGCTGCATTAGCAGTCGTTAACAACCACCAATCCGCACTGGACCCGCGTGGTGGTTCATGGCCCGTTCTCCCTGTCCATCCATAGGGAAGGCTCGTGTCCCAGCAGTGGGGACATAAAATGAGCTGATGACACTGAGCACTAAACTTTTTTATTTTCTGGAACTGGTGGTTTCAGTGGCCAGGCTGCAAAGTGCACCTAACACAGTATGTAAGAGGGTGCGGATTGAAATCCAGCTCGTGAAAATTTTTCAACACAATATTTCAAAAATAAAAATCGATTTTTTGAACTAAAATCACATTATTCAAATCCATGTTTACTTGTAATATTGGTAATACCATCCCAATCTCATTTCGCGCCAGCATCAACAAGCGATGTTGACAATGCCTAATTTGAATACCCCACAATGGCGTGATTTAATTCGGCTGGCAACCCTTGGTGCGGTGTGATAAGCGGCCCCAGGGAGCACACTAACTATATCAATTGACAATTTTTTTCCCCAACTTTGTGGGGTGAGAATTGCAAATAAGATAGAGGACCTTTTTAAAGTTATGGACGATCTAAATGTTTTAATTGTCTGTGTATAGAATAGAATAGTTACTTATTGTTCATAAAAAAGTAAAACGTGTTTAAACACTAATAACAAACAACAAAAGCTACTGGATCAGGTGGAACTTTATCCGCCTCTGTGATCTATTGGTTAAGGACACACCGGTTTCAGACCGAGAGAATAGAGGTCTCGGGTTCAATTCTCAGCGGAACATAATGGACATGACTACTTGGTTTGGTGTTGTTTCTTTTTGGTTGGTGTTAGAGTTTGCTTCCAGTCCGCATGGCTAGCTGCCACCTCTCTCATAAATATGTCGCCATACTATAAATGATAATGTTAATTTGCATTGTTGTGTTCCAACTGTTAGAAATAAAATAGCCAGTGCCTCAGTGGTAGAGGATTTCGGGTGAAGTGTGCTTCTTGATTCGGTTTTCTCATCACATAATATAAGATGTGATAAAGGACAAGTTCTTACACATAAGGTAAAACCTTGAAAGTCTAGTTGTTATGTTACTCGATTGATTGAAACTCATTTTTTATTTTTTAGGACCTCACGTCTATTCTATTTTTCATTTGTATAAATAATTTCGTGTACAATAAACTACAAAAAGGGCATCTATTCAAATCTAAATCCTTCACTTTACCATTTTAAACTACATCTCCCTCAAAAGGGTTAGTTAAATGAAAAAACAACACACATCACAACATTTTTTTTAATCAATCTCTCCCCATACAGATGGAGGCAACAATTCGCTCGCGTAATGCCCATTGTAAAAACCGACCCTCGATGTTGCCCTAAAATGCAGATTAAACCGGGATTAGGGCAACACCTGACGCGAACTAATCCGGGCCCATCTGCTGGCGATGGCGCGGGACGGGATTATTATTCTGGGGAATTATTATTTTTCTTGTGGCAACATTTGGGGAGTACGTGCTCAACTAATATGAACTTATTGACTTCGGATCAGCAACAGATTTTGATCTTTACAATTGAATACAGACCGCCGGCTTCCAAGCTTTGTCTGCCGACAAACTGGTCAGCAATTTGGCAGAACATAAATTTTTATCACAAGCGTAATTATGAAGTAAATTAATTTAATTTAATTTAAAAAAAAGCTGTTATCCAGTATTTCAGTGTAAGCAACATGTGAGCAGTGAGAGTGTATAGAGGCTATATCTAGAACTAATTTCTTCTCTTTGTACTTTTAAGATAATTAGTAATGTTCTCTTAACCATTCTGAAAGCTGATACATTTGTGTTAGATAAGATAACATAGTTATTATTTATATTATCCTATTTAACTAGTTTTATATCCCCTTGATCCCGTCGATCGACCACCAGGTGGCCGATAACAATTAAAATTCTATTGTGTCTGGTATTCGCGCGCTCGAGCTCATATTATTATTGAGTATTGATTATTAACTTTTCTGTGGTCTTAATGATGATGTCTATAAATGTCCAGTAATTGTATCGGATCTCATACCCTTCAACCGTTCATTTTCAATACGACAGACAAGTTAATGGATTGTTTGGAGCGTTTATCTCGGCCGCACGGGTCCCCGGAGCTCCGGGAAGTCCCGGGAGGGTCCCTACGGAAGCCGGGAGTATACAGATAATAAATAGCCGGGCTCCGAGGGTTGGTAAAGCCGCTATAAAGAGTATGTGACTCAGATTGATTAAACAAGACTCTTGCTATTGTACGGACTTCATAATACAATCTTATCTCAAAATTTAAGATAAGATAAGATACATTTTTATTGCCATAAAATTGTGTAGATACATAGCAGGTGTTGAGCATAATAATGGGAACAAACAATTTACCCTAGTCGGGCATGCCATTTTTAGTAGGTAGGTACATGTTACATAGAAACAGCCGCTATGCTGTTTCTGTACCGAAATATTCAGTCAAACTGTAGAACGCCTTATAAGACATCTTTTTAATTTAATTTTAAAACAGCTTAAAATGACTGAGGCTTTTTGATCTGTGGGCATATGATTGAAATGAAATGAAATGAATGATTAATATTTGGTAAAGACAAGTTATATGTATATCTCTTCCGCAGATTCCGTAGATTCCGTAGATTTTTATGATGGTCGATTCTAGTCTCTAAATCAACTACTCCCAAAGTCATTTTAAACATCAATTTAGGTCCAAAATAGAAACAATTAGTTAGCGTTATCATAGAATATTACCTAGTTTTCGAGAGATTGACGACCAAAACGGATGAAAACGGAAAATGACGCAGAAAAAATTGTCTTCTGAGTTTCTTGTCAGCTCTTCACGATTGACTTGATTTCAGTGATTGTTGCCTTTGCCCAGCAGTGGGACAGTATTAGGATATTTACTACTACTACAACTTCACGGTTGAAGGCTCTCCTAAAATCTTACTTTTTGTTTCGAACTTTTTAATAGTATTCACTTCAACAAGTGACTCTGAACGCTTAAATTGAATAAACCAATTGACTTTGACATTAATAACCCCACAAGTGTATCAATTAGTTGTCATTGGAGCCACAGATGACATTAGTCCCGTGGTCGGGGAGCGGGTTTGCGGGCTCATGTCACGCGCCGCGGGATTCAATTACGACTCGTGCTGAACTCGTGATGAAGCATTGTTGTGTTACGCAGTTGCAATATCTAAGTAGCGAATAACGAACATTATAACTTATGATAAATGCATTATTTTAAGAGCTTTGGATATCGTTGAAAGTTTAGTGACATTATGGGCGGCATTTCTGTCAAAAAATTCAAAATCATTTATTTATGGGGCAGTCAACAAAAACATGTACCACCAAACAATCAGTAGGTATAGGGTAAATGCCAAACTCATTCTAAGTACAATTTTCAATTATAGACAGCCACGGCATGCGATGTGGACTAATAGTTGTAAATTAAACTAAATTAACAAATTTTACCAAACTTAATATTACAATAATTAAATTAAATACCTAAAATATGATTTAAAGTTTAAAGGGGGCTTACGTAACTATTTCTAATAATCTGTCTGAACTTGCGGGCACTGTCCTGAAAAATATGTAATACTTCCAAATTATTTGGCCGCGACAAGTTGTTTGTTATATTGCCTTTGGATCACACTTAATGTAGAATGGTAACCTAGGTAATCATTTATTCAGTTTAGGCTACTCTTGTGAATGTCACTATGCCATAGGTTCGTAAATGTATGTACACAGGGCGGGAGACCTTGTACTGAGAAGAACCGGCAAGAAACTCAGCTAGGGCGTTTCTTTTCTCCCTTACAGCATTACTATCTTACTTTCAATTTTTAAGGCCAGGTAATTGCTACACTGAAGTTGGTTTAAATATTTATAATTAAATATTATAAATTAAAAATTCTGTGCTTACGTCAGCCTTCCCGGTAGCATAGTAGTCAATGCAGCCGCCCGGATTGCGGAAGACCCGGGTTCGATTCCTGGCTGGGTCGGGTAAGCATTTAATTTTTTCACTGTATTTTATAAAGGGAAATAATAAATTGATCAACAAAAAAAATCGTAGGTTAGCACCTGAAATGCTAAGTTAGCATCTAAATAGTAGTTTAGGTGCTAACTTTGTATTTTTAGGTGCTAACTCAGTATTTTTGTGGGTTAGGTTAGGTTAGTTTGGTGATCGATTAAAGATAACCCTTTTATAAATAATTAATTCAGCGTTAATATCGGTAAAACTAACCCGTTCGCGGCGAATGCGCATCAGGTAACCAAAAAGATAAGATAAGATAAAGATAAATAGGTAATAAAAAGATAGTAGTACTAGACAACGTTATCTGTAATACCGCTACCAATTTACCTTTATATAGAAATAACGTAACTTAACGATATTTAGTTGGTGTTTTTATAACCGTGTTAATTAAAGTAAAATTAACTAAATAAATAAATTAGGCATCATGAAATAATTCTAAAGTTCTTGTACTGAAATGGAAAATATGAATTAGGTATGTTCCAAGAACTAATTCTTCATAGCTATTTCAAGTGAATAAATGTTTTACGATTTAAAACAACAACAGAAAATCTATTCAAACTGAATAGAATAGCTCCGATAACAAAATCAATCTATAGAGCTACTCAATATGCGACGGACGGGCGGACCATCCATCATACTATGATAATGCGGGCACAATGGTTTCCCAGCCAGGGCTACCAGCTATACAGATGTATGTGTGTATACAGGGCCTTTCTTTTTTGGAGAAAGAGTTTGCTGATGCCTCAGACGACATTTTCAGCTTCTTGGGGGCGGCGAGAAACTTAAAGGGGTTCCTCAAGTCGTGTGAAACGAAGCATCTTCAGAGGTTTACTAGAGGGAGCGGCATCACATATAGTGCGTGTCCCCCGTGCTCTACTAGATTCTCCGAGGGATTCGGATCGGGGAGCAGAACAACCAGAGGGCGCCTCTAAAGGCTGGAACTCAGCTCGGGTTGACCGGCTCGTCGTACCCTTGTTCTACGAGTACGGTGTCTTGGGCCTAAACTAGTGTGCATGTTTAGTGTATTCTGTAAATGTGTAGCGGCATTTAGTGGATCAGGGACAGGACCTCAAGTTTCAAGTCTGCTAGCTCAATAACGTCACAATGCTGTGTTAGTAGCTTCATTTTCAAATACGCATACATAGTACATTGAAATTACTGTTTAAATTGGACATTATAAAATACATATACAAGGGTGCGCTTAACTCTAAAAGAGGTCTCTCAGCCAACCCTGGCTGTGGCTACATACATACATATATACTCTAATGTCCTCCCAAAAAGAGGTGAAAAGAGACAGCATAGAAATCACCATTTTTGAGTAAACTCGCTTTAGTGAGTCGACGCCACCTTAATCTTAATCAAAGTTCGATTCCCGGTCGGGTCAATGTCGAAAACGAACTTTTCGATATAGTGTCGGGTCTGGGTGGTTGTGGTACCGTCGTTGTTTCTGATTTCCATAAAACGAGTGCTTTAGCTACTTACCTTGGGACCAGAACAATGTATGTGACGCTGTTTAAGGGGGTGCAGCGCGGACGCAAAACTGCGAGTTTCAAGTTTCTTTATGAGAGCGAGCGAGCGGCGCGTGGCAGTGGTGTGACAACGGCGCACGACAAAAATACGCACGCACACTAATATCTGTACAGAGTAGGCTGGGGATATAATTAGAGCAATGTTTACTTTCGTAAAATCATAGGCGTTTGGGTAAAAAATTATAAAAGTCTTAATATTTTCATATTCATAATTTTAAATTGAAAAATAAGACAACAGTGGCCTGCGGAATATCAATACAAACATTTTGATGTCGGATTATTGTTTCTATTGTGCTATATTTACAAAGTTTCTGAAGAAATAAGTTTTTAGATATCATTACTTTTATTTGTTTATGCAGTTTCTGGGTATTTGTTTCAAATTCCAAGACAACCATGGCCTTGTGAAAGGATCAAGCTAACCTACACTAGTCCTTTTAATGTATAATACCTATTCAGCGCCTAGCGCCAGTGACTTAAAAACACGTAAATTTTCGACGTTCCTCGCAGCACGAAAGAAACAAGAAATAGAAAAAAATAGGAAATACTTGAAATGAATGCTTTCCTACAGATTTCCGTGGCCGCAGCGGCCCTTGTGGCGTAGTAATCCCATGATTTGCGTTCTATCGTGGAGGGTCCGGGTTCGATGTGGATTTTACAATGGCTTTTATAGTTTATAACTTAAGCCTCCACATTGCGTAGCTGAGAGCGAGATGGGGGGCCGCGAGCAATGTTATAATATAAAGAACTGAGGGGCCCACCACTAACTCCTGCTATAACTATATGCAGTTAGCGTTGAGAGGTTACAGTAAGACAGTTCTTTTATTGATGTTTTTTATTTATGTACTTATTAATGATAATAATTATTTATACGAATCTATTTTATATACTTATTACTAGCTGACCCGGCGGACTTCGTACCGCTTTGACAGTTTCCATCATTGAGTTAAATATATGTATATCCAATGGTTTCCATGACAACAAAACAAAAAAATCATTTTGTATTGGAAAATTAAATTGTCGTTTTTAGTATTTTATTTAATATATTTTTTTTAATATAACCTATGTTACTCAGCGCTAATGTAGCATTCTAATGGTGAAAGAATTTTTTAAATCGGTCCAGTCGTTTTTGAGTTTATTCGTTGCAAACATACATACATACATACAAAAATACAAAGGTTTCCTCTTTATAATATTAGTATAGATTTTATCCATGGTCAGAAGGAGACTGAAGGCGTCTCGTTGGAAAACTACCGTTAATTAATTATTTTTAATGGTGCTTCTATTTCACGCAGAAACTATAAGCTTAATAGAACAACCTAAGGTAGAGAGAGGCGCCGGTGTTCAACAGTTTTACTTTAAATCAATAAAAAAAGGGAGCAATTTTTTACTTAGCTTTTCTTATCTGTCATCCAATAAAATATAGGATAGGTATTTAATTTTTCATTATATTGTGTAAATATTTAATTCGGTTTCAGTGCAGCAATTAGCACTTAAAAATAAAAAGTAAAGCGTTGTGTTATCTAATTTTCACCAGTAAAGATGAATCTGCTTAGCCATTCGGTTGCAATAAGCGTTGGAAATGGCACTCTGCCGTTAAAAAGCAGTCAAAAAAGTAAAAAAGCAGTGAAAAATTCAGTATTTCCCAGTAGCATAATGGTCAGTGCAGCCGCCCGGATTGCGGAAGACCCAGGTCCGATTCCTGGCTGGGTCAAGTAGGCATTTAATTTTTCACTGTATTTTATAAATATTTAATTCAGCTTCAGTGCAGCAATTAGCACTTATACAAAATAAAAAGTAAAATCTATTTCAGTTGGTAAAAAAGACTCGAAAATAGGGCTCGGTGGCATGCATTAGGAGAGACCATAGCCAGAAGTGGACTGATACGGGCTGATTATCATAAAGATCTTATTAAATACTAGCTGACAAACAAATAATTTTGTATTGGAAAATTAAATTGTCGTTTTTAGTATTTTCCGTATTACGTAGTACTTATTGTTTATGTTTCTCACCGTTTAAACCTTCCCTGAACTTCCACAAATATTTCAAAATCAAAATTAGCTAAATCGGTCCAGCCATTCTCGAGTTTTAGCAAGACATACGAACAGCAATTGATTTGTATATATACAGGTTGACTTTTCATCACCGTCCAAACTGTCTGAGATGACTCCCGTGATACAAACGAACAACTTTTACTATTGGACCAACTCCCTAACTCGAAAACAAAATTCAGCTGTTCCATACATTTTGGTCGAATGAATATTGATGTTTGTTCACCTCAGAAGTTTGGGCGGTGATAAAAAAGTCACCCGGTTCGACTAGCTGAAAGTCACCCGGTATAGCTAGGCTGTCTATGACAACGAAACAAACAAATCGTTAAATAGTTTACGCCTGAAAGCGTAACAAACAAACAAACAAAGAAACTCACTCTTTTTAATGATCCTATCCTTTGTCTTTGATTATATTGTTGTGAATATGTGTACAAAATTTTATGATGATCGGTTGAATAGTTTACGCGTGAAAGCGATTAAAAAAACAAACAAACTCACTTACGCAGTTAAAGTATTAAAGTTAGGACTACAAAAATTACATTACGTTTTGTTTTTCTTACACGAAGTTTGCTTTTTAAATGTTTTATTCTTAATTATGACTAGGCAAATGACTCTTTTCCACTTAATGTTAAAGCAGAATCCAAGTGCAGATGCGAAGACATCTAGTGAAGCAACAATGTATCGCATAGCTCTACGGTAAAGCCCTATTGAAATCGAACTATTATCTCCCCCGCACAATATTTCCTGTCACTAGCAGATCAAAACGTCGAGGCTCGAAACCGGCACGCGCGCCGCGGAGCGTATGATGCGCAGACTGGGCCATCATGTGTGCGGCCGAGCGCGAACAGAGAGTGGAGAAATGATGGGTTTGAGATGAATAAAGACATGTTTATAGGAATTGAACAGCACAAAACCGGTCGTTGTGGAGATCCTGGGGGGAGGCCTTTGTCCAGCAGGGGACGTCTTTTGGCTAAGTGATGATGATGATGATGATGATGATGATGATGATGATGATGATGATGATGATGATGATGATGATGATGTTATAGATAAATAGTGTAATTTCAATCGGAAGGCTTATTGTCTAATTTCGACCTCTATCACGATACCTTTGAAAGGTATTTACGCTTTTCATTTTGCACAGACGATTCCATATAAATGTCAAAACGACGATGTCATTCATTCAATATCATTCAAAAACGCGTCGCGATCGCAATCAATGACACTTGTGAATTAGATTGAAGTTATTGAATATCTTTCAAATGTTAAATAAAAGTTAAAGTACCTTTCAGTACTACGATAGTTAATAAAATAACCCCCTTATTCATAAAAACTATTTAAGCATCATTTAGTTAAATATTGTTTTGTCATCGTCACACAAACGTCATTTTGAATTTGAGAAAAAGAGACAAAACAATGTTTAACAAAATTTTGCTTAAATAAATAAGCCCCCCTGCTTCTTGAATTACGGTAGAAATGTAAATCACCCACCTTGTATTGTTTAATTTTTTAATTTGTATTGTTATTTAAATAAAATACCTTGTTTTGTAAATTGTGGAGTGTTTTTATTGTGTTGTAGCCTCCCCATAGGAGGAGTAGAGAAGTTCCACATTACAAGGGGGCTACTTTTTTTGTTAAATTGAAATGGATTCACGCTTGACCACTATCTCACCTGATGGGAAGTGTAGATGTGATCTGAGATGGACCGCGCTCACCCAAAAGGTGCCCATTCACTCGGACCTTGAATAGACCAATGTCATATTTGTCAGGAAACAGTCGCCGGAAGAGCATTCCACAGCGTCGCCGTCCGCACAAGAAAGGATGATGCAAAACGCTTAGTGCGGCAAAGCCGTGGAGACCCTCGCGACGTCTTGTGGTTGGTGGCTTGTGGTGGTTGTAACTTTTGAATGAAACCTTCCCGCTATAGGAAGTATAAAAAGAAATTACGTTTTAAAAAAAAATCTTCCTTCTATTTTCACAAAAGTTTGTGACATTCCAAAACAGAATAATTGAAAGCTACAATTACACCATACATTGTGCCAGCCCAGTTCCTCCCCATCCCCCCTCCCCCCAAATACCGTCTGACGTCCAGCAAACAATCCAATTACTTGCACAAATGGCGCGGAATGATCTATATTACTTATGGTCGGTGCGCGGGAAACTGTAATTGTAGCATTCAGATACAATCATACGAAGCAGGGGTACGTTTGAAAGGAATTTCGTCGATAGAAAAGAGATATTTTGAGTACGGGGAAAAAGGGTTAGCATTTACAAAACAATGTTAAATTAAGGGTTAAAATTACTTGTCGGTACAAACAGCAAAAAGGAGATCAAAATAAGAATACCTATATCATTTAGTTTGAGTCAATATTGCCAATACTAAAGGTGCTTCCAAATTCACTATGTGACAAAACATGTGCTTTTTTTTCCTTTAGTTGATTGATGGCTTCGTGCGATTAGCACATTTAGGCAGTGTCAAAGTAATTTTTCTTACAAGTAATACATAAATAAACAATATTTCTTTCCTGTATGATGATGATGAATAATAATAGAAATGAGAAGTGAGAAATGATATACCCCCAACCCCTCGAGTATCTCAGTAAAAATGTAGGGCTTTATTAAGTCCTCGGGCGGACTTCTTAAGAGAATTTGAAAGTGCGTTGCACTGTTTTGTTTCATTTGCCAACACTCATGCACACTCACGAACACTTAACGGTTAATAATCCCCCATTATTTCACATTAATATTTTATATCTTTTTTTTTTACACATGTGCAAACAAATAAAGTATCTTTATCTTTATCTTTATCTTTATCTTTGACATACTTAACACAAATTTTAGAAAAATAAAACAAAACCGCAGACATAACTCTTTACTTTCCCGCCAAGAAGCCTAAAGCAGTAGCATGTTTTATTAATGTGGACGATAAGTGTCAATGTCAAAACAACATAGTTTTGTAACAATTTATATAACACAAGTTATATAACATGGAGGGAGGCCTTTGCCCAGCAGTGGGACAGTGAGGGCTAATAATAATATAACATGTTACTTAATGTGGACTCGCCTTAACGAAAACAAAGATTCGCTACTTTTTATTTTCTGTTTTGCTTACTGTACCTTTTTCATTTAGTTTTATATGTATGAACTTTTTGTCTGAAATAAATGTTTGAATTGAATTGAATTGTAAAAAAAAAAAAATTCAGCGGGCTGGTTAGAACCACGATAGCTCAATTGGAAGAACACCTGATCCGGTATGTCAGAAGGGTGCAGGTTCAAATCCTGCTCGTGGAAATTTTTTCAACATTTGTATTTTTGTAATTTGTTCGCAACAAAATTTGCGTTAAAAATTATTTGAACATTTTATGAATTGAATTGTGACTAAGTTGGTCTACTTTGTGATATTTGACAAAATAGACAAAAAGACAGTGTTGCTGTCGCAGACAGCCTAAAAAGGTCCCATCGCTAGGCACAAGGGTCTTAGCCGACTACTCTAAACTAGTTACCAGTAAATGATTCACCAGTGTCACTTTGTGATAAAGGGTCTTCTCACAGCCCTCCAGTAGTTAAAACGGCTACCCTTAACAGCAAATTGGTAATTCAACACACCAGTCTTCATCTAAGTGCTTATATGGCAGTGGCATCTCACACAAAGCCCCCAAGCACTACTGGAACGACTACTCTGTAGTTACCAGCACATAGTTAAACGACTATCCCGTCTTAACTTGCAATTAAGGTTTATCTTACTACCATTCAAATGGCATAAGATATCTCAAAAAGATGGAATAGTCTACCAGCACCCGTTTTCCCTCCTTCCTATGACATGGAGTCCTTCAAAGTTCTCAGTACAAGATCTCCCGCCCAGAGTAGACTTACGAACCGTTGGCATAGTGACATTCATAAGAGCTACTTGTAGCCTAAACTGAATAAATGTTTTTGAATTTTGAAACGAGGCGTGAAGAGGCACCTTGTGGGCCGGCAGGGCGAGGGTTACTGTTGCTGCGTTGTTTTCACGCTGCACCAGTTGTCTCCGCGTCTAAACTCCATTGCCACTTAACATCAGCTGGAGTGGAGTTATATACCGTGCTAACAATAATAGAAAAAGATGCCAACTTCTTACTAAAGTTAGGAGATTGGTACATAAAACTCCCTGCGATCCTATGTAGTATCTTTAAACTGACTATAGCTACGTCCAGTCGATTGTTTGATGTCGTCCAGCCGCTTGCGTTTTAGACCTTTCTTTTTCGGAATTCTGCCTTCAAGGATAAAACTGTATAAATAAGCAAATGACTCACCAGTCTTGACCTGATGCTTGAGGGTCATCTTGCAGTCTTCAAGCAGTTGGCGCAGCGGCAGCGGCTCGTCGTGCAGCTGCAGGTCTAGCAGCTTCAGCATCTCTTCAGGCATCTTGAACTCCAAGATCTGAGCGGAAGAATTTAAATTAGGTTGGTTTAAGGTCGACATTGCTTGGAAATAGAAAGGTTTTAGAACTGACTTGACCATTGGTTAAAGGGTAACTCCTGTTAGAGTTATTATTTATTCTAAAACAGGGTTCCGAATGGCCTTAACCTCACCTGATGTTAAGAGATGATAAGGCCGAAGGTGGAAGCGCACTTCACCCGGGATCCTCAATTACTGAAAACCTAAATCTTATCACTAACCGTTGGAACACAACAATGCTACTAACATTGATGTTATTGCGACATATTTAGATAAGAAGATGGTAGACAGCCAGGCGGATTTCAAACAAACCGTAACACCAACAGTCTGAGTACAAACACGTACCTTTCCTGGGAATCCAACCCGAGATCTCTGTGTCTGAGACTGGTGGTCTTACCCACTAGTGGCTCTAAGGCCGGTCAACGGGTGGGTGACTAAAAATGTGTTATTTCGAGCTCCTCCGTGCTTCGGAAGTCACGTAAAGCCGTTGATCTCGGCTGCATTAGCAATCGTTAACAACCACCGCACCACACTGGGGTCACGTTGTGATTTAAGGCTCCTTCCCTTGTGTCCCAGCAGTGGAAACATGAAATTAACTAGTGATAATGATGATGATGACTTATATTCATCAGCTGGTACCTTCTCGTTGCGGTCGTTGACCTGATGCACATAGTCCAGCAGCACGTCGATCACGCGCGCCAGGAACTCGCGCGTCTGCGGCTGCGAGTCCTCGCGGTACGGCAAGATGGCTGCCGGCAAACAAAATGGCCGCGTTAGTAATGTCGCATGTGAAAAACATCGCTACATTATTAATCTATAAATTCGATCGAAAACAACAAATTACACTTTACGTCGTAGACAAATGTATGGCCAGTAACGAAAACATGGCGTGGCGCACGAAATTGTTTCGCAATACCTGATTTTGTTTGTACTAATTACTAGCTACGCGCGACTTCGTTCGAGAGGACTACTCTACTCCACAAGTACCTGTTACCAGGATAAAAAGTATCCTATATCCTAGTCCGGGTCATGGTATGTATGTATATGTGCATTAACTTTTTAAAATCGACAAAATGGCTACATAGAATAAATTTCTAAGTCTCAAAGTAAAGCAGAATATCGTCCTTCTCACAACTAACTGTTTATATCGATATCCAGGTGATAGTATTCATAACAACACTGTAACTTATTGCATTGAACTCTACATAATGTACACCCGTACATGGCTAGCATATCTATATATAATATTATAAAGAGGAAACCTTTGTATTTTTGTATGTATGTATGTTTGCAACGAATAAACTCAAAAACTACTGGACCGATTTAAAAAATTCTTTCACCATTAGAATGCTACATTACCGCTGAGTAACATAGGCTATATTAAAAAGAATGTCCACCCGTGCGAAGCAGGGACGGGCCGCTAGTTTTTTATACATTCTTTTGTTACACCTTTGATTCCTTTGCCATTCACTAGATATCGCGATAGTGAGAAAAAAACGAATCCCCGTCGCGATTAAAACAAAACCAGACAAAGTAGGCATACCAATTAACCCTGCGATGTTTCTCAATGTTTTTTTTCTTTGTTGAGTTGTCAAGTGAATACTGCGCAGAGATGAGAGAGTCAGTGATCACGGACAAAGCGGGCGGGGCTCGGTAATTCTGCATCTCTGATTAAAAACGTCGGTCTAATACCGACGGCACGGGGTTGAGCGACGGTGACTGCACTTTTGGCGAATAGCAGACTTTATTTGAGCGAAAAAACGAAAGAGATACTTAATAAACAACCTTCTAACCGAGAGCACATCGCACATGCTGTAACGCTCATGTGGGATATCGGAAAGGATTTCGCATCATAACTTTTCGAATTGCACGCTGTGCGCGTTCTACTTCTATCAAATAGGTCTATAAATGTGAAATACTGCATGCCGCACAAACATGCCACATAATATTTAGAATTATATGTTTAGTTTTGTTATGATTTTCCGCACGAGGGTGGTTCGTTCTTATAATTATCTAAAATTGATTGCTTGAAAAATTTTTTGTTTCTTTAATTTTTTAAATCGCCATCGCATTCATAAATAATTTACTTTTGTGATTAACTTTGTTTTAGATGAGTTCTCGCTTTTTTCATCTTTTATGGGTATTGAATCCATACTGGGCCCACAAGTAGGCAATAAGAAGTATTTTAATTAGTTTGTTTTGAATATATTCAATTTACATCAAGGAAATATTAAGAATTGATATTTGCATAAGTCATACAAAGAACACAGGGTATGTTCTTTGTATGACTTACCAAGTTTCAGGTCTCTACGATCAGCGGTTTAGGTTGTGCGTTGATCCGTCAGTCAGTCATTCAGGACAAAGCATTTTATATTTATAGATTAAAGTTTTTCTACATTTATTCTTACGCATTGTGGTCACCACACGCACCGGAAGCATGTCATTGTTGAAATATCAAGCCTCCAGATGCGTCTGATTTGCGTCCCAACTCACGGATACGAAACTAAAACACGCTTTCTTATTTCTATCCTTATTTCTTACAAGGTTGAGATTGTTTTATCTTACATTTGCTTATATCGTATGAGTTGCGTTCTTATTTTCAATAAGAAAGTTTTCCTACTTTGTGTGTACATCAGACACATCATTCTAATAAGATTTAAATGATCAGCTTAATAGAAACAATAGCCTCTCATTAAATAGCAGTAGGTAGTAAGTGTGCCAAATTACACGAGAATTCACTTGGAGCCGGGGGCGCAACCCTCCGGCGGGCGGCGGCGGCGTTATAATCGCAGTTGATACTATCACTCGTCTGTCAGACGCAGCGGCCCGTCCCACGGACGACGGACGACGGAAAAGTGGATGTGTTATTTTTATTTTTTTTAATGAAGAATTCTTAGCAGTGTTTTTTAAACTTAGTTGCAGTTTAAACTTTGAGGAATTTTGCTATTTTTTTAAGTTAATTTGTAAAAATAAAGATAAATAAAAAACAGATAAAGTAAAGTAAAATAAAGTATTACAGGTAAAGTTCTAAAGTGCCTTACTTGGGGCTACAGCCAGCGCCACGATAGTAAATAGTAAGTAACTACACTAAAGTTTAAATTTACACTATAATTTACTGTTATTTTTAGATACCATGGTAGCTATCATCATCATCATCATCATCTCAGCCAAAAGACGTCCACTGCTGGACAAAGGCCCACATACCACAGTTCTAACCCAGCCGTCCCCGGTTCTATTCCCTAGGTTAATCGTACTCGGTTTGGTTGACAGCAGGAAGGCTCGCTACCACTCTCTAGGCTAGCTACTACCAGTTTATCTGATTATGTCGCTATAGCAACCATGTTTGAATCATAATTTGTCTTGAGACAGTTTCAGATAAGATAATCAGTTCTTCAGTAAAAGTTCATGGACAAAGAACAGCTTCAAGCAAAGTACCACATCCATTTCAAAAATTCCCTCTTTGCACGTCTGTCGTTATCAAAAACGAACCTTTACACAACGACTTACAGTTCTCTTTTAAACAACCATTCTTGAACAAATAGTAAGTCTCTGAAGCTCATGGGAGCATTTATTTGTCAAGCATTACATCAAGCTGCAGATGCCATTTCATTATTCAAACCTTGCGTCCTGTTAAACCCGTTTTCAACCTTATAGCTTGGATTTAGAGGTGATTGAAGCTGCATCAGGACAGTGGCGGAGGGGAAAGATTTGTGTGAACTTATGTCGGGAACGTCATAAGCCGATTGTCACTTTAGGAATAGGATGTACATTTCTTTGCTATCTCCATTTGTGAGGGTTAAGAGTTAGAGGACTTTGGTAGGGCCAGAGTTTTGACGCATTCCTTTTTTATTAAAAGGTCGGTGATTTAAAGAATTGTAATGGCATAAAATATTCTATAAAATACAATAGTATTTGCGTAATTTACAATTTGTTTATTTAATGCGAATGTAAATTAGTTAGTAGTATGTTTTGTGTGTTAATTTTTTTCTAAAATAGCCCAACAAAATGTTTTTATGTGTTCTGTTTCTGTGTAAATCTTTATGAGAAAATAAATATCTTTAAACCTTAAACGTTAAACCTTAGTATCAATGTAGAACGAGATCGTTTCATTTTTCTTTCATATAAAAAAAATAGAAACACTTAAAACTCAACTTTGTTTTTAAGTGTCATTTTACATTAATTCATATTGCTATCACCGGCTCTGTGGTGTAGTGGTTATTCCTAGAGTTCCCGGGATCCATTCTCACGGTAAATAGTGTGCACTTGTGTAATGTGTATGTGCATCTGGCATTCTTATTTTTAATAAAAGGTATTCCGAACACTCAAAGGGATCACAAATCAGAAATGTCGAAAAATAATATTCGGCGCAAAGGTATTTCTGCGGATTTTTTATTAAAAGTTAACCCTCCTACGACGCAGTGGAATGTGTGGAATTCCACTCTCATTGGGGTCGGGGAGACCCCTCTGGCCGATTTGTTACACTCGACTGTGTACACAGGGAACGTCGTACACTAAGGGGTACTGTTTCTGCAATTAGAATCAGGGCGATGTACAAATACAAACATTTTATAATTATTTGTATTTTACGTAATTTATTTATATTTTTTGTATACCGATGAATTAAAAAAATCGAACTCAACTTTCTTTTCTATTTATACACTCAGCGGCATGGAAAGTGGCCCAAACGTAAACAATGCGATAAGAAGTAAATAAGTCGTCGTATCTTAAAACTTTGTGTGACCATTAATCAGTACGATCGTTTTTGTCATTTTAAAATCAAAGGATCTAAAGATGCTTCATAAATTGAAAACCGCGCTGGCGGCCGCCTGGGAAGAAAGTCCTCAAGTAGACAGAAAAAACATCATCCAAAGCTTGCCTGATCGCATGCAGGCGGTTATCAGGGCCAGGGGTGGTAACACTCGTTATTAATTTTAAGTGTAATTTTTTGATTTTTTTAAGGGCTTAAGTTTGAAATTTAACAGCAATTTTCGCTACAAACAGTAGCGAAAATTGCTCTTTTTGTAAAGAATTAAAATCACATTTTTCTGTAAAGTTTTTGGCAAGAAAGTATGTAAAGATAACAATTACATTAATTCAAACAAAAATTTCATGCATTTTAATTTTAAAAATAATTATATGCGCCAAAATGGGTTTGGGCCACATTCCGTGCCGCTGAGTGTAATTACATAAACGTATTATGTTAAAAAAAACTTGAATTTTTTTAATTTTGTCACTCAACCGTTGACTCGAATTGCGAAAGTTTAACTCACTGGATTGTAGTAATCGAATTAACTATTCCATTTAAAATAAAAACTTTTCCGTTTTTTTGTCTAAAACCTTTTTATTATGAAGCTGCCAGTATCTCCCTCCCCCACATCGCTAAGTTGAGCGGTGTGCTTAAAAACAATTTATAGTGCAGGAGCCTCAGCTGCGGCGTTTTAATTAAAGCATTCCATACCACCCCTCGGAACTGTGCGAAGTTATTTTGACGAAAATCTATATTATTTAATATTGGTTTATTGGTTTATTGTATGTTGTTGTTTATTCAAAAACAAAACATATGTTATGTATGAGTAATAGCTAATTATAACAATATTATTGGTACATTTTTCTTTTCGTTATTTGATCATTGTTCGCCCACTTCTCAACTCGTCAATGTTAGGTTAATAGCGTCTGAGTAAAAAAAAGAAGAAAAAAAGAAAAATACGCTTTGGTAATTGAAACCAAGTTTTTCAAAAATACTACCGAGGCATTAATAAAAAAATGGCATTTGGAAAAAAATACTCAGTTAAAGAGTTAAATGGGAATCGGAGACATGTGAAAATGTATCATCATCATCGTCATCATCTCAGCCAAAAGACGTCCACTGCTGGACAAAGGCCTCCCCCAAGGATCCCCACAACTACCGGTTTTGTGCTGGTCGCATCCAGCGGCTTCCTGCAACCTTCACCAGATCGTCGGTCCACCTTGTTGTGAAAATGTATGATATTGTAAAAATTTAAAAACTGGTAACTGATATACAGCAAACTTAGATTTTTTTCTCCTTTGTTTTTTTAACATGCAGTGATTGTTCTTTATATTTAGTGTTTTTAGTTTTGATGGAAAGTACAATACATTTTGGTCGAATGAATATTGATGTTTTGTATGGAACAGCTGATTTTTTTTTCGTGTTAGAAAGTTGATCCAGTAGTAAAAGTTGTTCGTCAGAAAGTTTGGATGGTGATAAAAAAGTCGACCTGTATAAGAGCTATTTATAGCCTAAACTGCATTTATAAACGATTTGGAAATCTTGTTTTTTTCAATTTTTAAGGATATTGTATAGATTTTTCAGATGCCTATTGGAGATGACTTGCAAGAGCAAGTCATCTCCAATAGGCAACCAATAATCCAATAGGCAATAGACTACTCTTACTTAGAAATCGAGTAACAATGCATATATCAAATAAAGATACTGTTTTTCTATCAAAAATCTCCTACAAATCCAATCCACACACCCTCATACACACGCTCATCTTTTACAAAAACCATCACCAATTAATATCTCTGAATGCAAACCGACCATAGACACCGCCACAATCTATCAACTCGAAGAACATCATCCGCCATCCATTACTCGCCCCCGGGATCTGCTGGATGTATGCGGGATTGATAGACTGAGGATTAAGGGATTTACTCGGGGAAATAGATTTTTTTTATGGTTCCCTTCTATTGAGAGCGTATTGGTTTGTGGAGAGAATAGTTTGCATAAAATAATTGTAAGAGAATTTTCATTGTTTTTTTTTAGTTAGTTTAGTTATTTTGGTGACAGTGAAAATTGGTGACAGATTTATAGTTTCTCATACTGAGTGAAATGTGGCCACAGCTTAAGTTTTTTTTTATTCGTCCGAATAAGGCCGAAGATGGAAGCACACTCGGAACCCTCAAGCAGTGAGGATGGCTATCTTATCTCTCTCATCATCAGAAATTCGGATCACAACAATGCTACTAACAATGACGTTACGGTATTAAGATTACCCAGGCGGACTTTATTTTAATTTTATTTTTTTTGGGATAACAAAAGATTATCTATACTAATATTATAAAGCTGAAGAGTTTGTTTGTTTGTTTGTTTGTTTGTTTGTTTGTTTGAACGCGCTAATCTCAGGAACTACTGGTTCGAATTGAAAAATTCTTTTTGTGTTGAATAGTCTATTTATTGAGGAAGGCTATAGGCTATATTACATCACGCTATGAGTAATAGGAGTGGAACAGTCGCTAATTAACGCGGGTGAAACCGCATAAAATATAAAGGGTTGTATTTAATCGATCACCAAAGTAACCTAACGTAACCCACAAAAATACAAAGTTAGCACCTAATAACCATTAGATTAATAACCATTTAGATGCTAACTTACCATTTTAGGTGCTAGCCTACTATATTTGTGGATCAATTTATTATTTCTCAAATATAAATAAGTAAACAAAGAATTTTATAAACTAAGTTATTACTAATTGTGTAACCAACAACGGTATCCACAGATTACCTTTACATTTTGAAGCGTACTGCGTACTTTAAAAGGTAATGAATATAAGTGAACTTTGTAATTAAACGCTAAAGCTGGTTCCAGTATGAAAAGGTATTTATTAAAGTTTGTGTTGTGTTTCATCCTTCATTACCGGCTCAATTTATTTCCCTACTGCTGGTGCACGAGCCTTCCCTGTGGATGGATAGGTAGAACCAAGCCCTATCACCAACTAAACCTCTCATGCGGGCGAGCGAACTACGAGTACTAATGAAACTAAAATCTTTTGTGACCATTTTTCATTTAATAGTTAATAAGCGATTTGGTTTGTGACCGAAATTATACACTTTTAATGCGATTTAAAACTTTCCTTACAAAAACACAAATGTTGAAAAAGAATCAGCGATCAACGAGCAGTATTTGAAACTACACCCTTCTGAGATACCGGGTCAGGTGCTCTTCCAATTGAGCTATCGTGGTTCTAACCAGCCCGTCGAAATTATTCAACACTTTTTACTTTTTTTTTTTACCGTCTGATCATAATATTTTTACTTTAGTGTTTTAGTAATTTGTTCGCAACAAAATTTGGGTTAAAAATTATTTTGAACATTTTATAAAACTTTCTCTATTTAATTAAACGTTAAATTTGTATTGTGTCATTGTTTATATAGCAAATTACCAAAATGAATTTTAAAATAACAGTTATATAACGATTTCATTATTATTCATCAAAATAAATTAAAAAATACTATTTAACGATTTCGTTAGTGTTTTATTTACATGAACATAAACACAGCTCAACACAGTCCTGCTTCCCACCGCCATGCAAAGCGCTCAACTTCGCCCAAACTTATCAATTAGTAAGCCGACATGGAATCCCACTTGCCGCTAATCCCCCACCCTCCGGCGGAGGGCAGGTTCGAGTCCCGGTTGAGTAAAAAACGACTCACGGTAGACCGAACCGTAATTAATTCTATAAAGTTTTTTGACGCTTTTTTATGGCGCTAATTTATTGTACTTGTAGAAGATGGTATTTTTATTTATTTATTTAAGTAGGCTCTCACAACAATGAGTACACTAATACATCCAATCTTATTCTATTACAGGTTCTATACTAAGTATCCCATTACTTAAAGAGCACCACATGCTCGAAAAGAAAATTATTAGTTAAAAGTATTAAAAAAGAACTTGTCATTTTACCCTTGTAATAGCAACACTGACTAACTATTATTTCCTATAGTTTTAGAATGTTAGATAAAATATAGTTCATCAAAATTATACAGATGATTCAAATTTAAATTCAAAAGATTTATTCGGCGTAGCAGGCTTAGGTTCTAACAATAAAACAAAAACATAAAGTTAAAATTAAAATGCTACGACGAACTGGACTCCTCTCAGTATAAGTTGCATATATCAGAATTAGTATTCCCAATTATAGAAAAATGCCTTTAAAGTTGCAACTCGTCACAAGCATAATCCGGTTAAAGAATGAACAATACTTTTTCTGGAATATCTTATCTAGTAGAAGAAGGCGTGTGCTGGGAGAGCATTCCCTTTTTGGATGTTGCGACTAAGAAATGATTCACCATGTTTTTTTCGCAATAGTGTAGTGTAGTTACGGAAGAGAAGGAAGGGAGAAGGAGGGATAAAGAAGAGGTTCTTCGGAGCACCATGACGATGCTCTTCTTCGAGTGCTTTGCGAGTGAATTCCGTACAACATTTGTTTTATAAAGTTCAGAAGTGCATAGATATTGTAATGACAGCAAACTCATACGACATAACGGAAACTTCTCAGTAAATAATGTCAGGACCATAAACAAAGTTGCCAGTGCCAAACAGATACATCCCCTATTCCACTCATAAACATACACAAATCCTTGCTACCGTTAAAGAAAACCTCCTAATAACGCAGTCACTCCAAGGAGATCCACAAATAAATAATCGTAAAATAAATCCCTCCCCCGCATTCATAGACAAATAACCGCAATCTCAGACTCTATGGTCGTAAATAAAAAGAAAACAATTGTCTATGGACTGTCTGCGCAATGGCCGCGTAATCCTCCGCATAAATTTGAGTGCATAGACTATATAGATATCAGAAAAGACTGTACTGCTATTTCAGCACCTAATTAAAACTGGGGACTTCTTGGCGGGAAAGTGAAGAGTTATGTATGTCTGCGGTTTTGTTTTATTTTCTAAAATTTGTGTTATGTCGAATAATAATGTGAAATAACGGTGGATTATTAACCGTTATGTGTTCGTGAGTGTGCATGAGTGTTGGCGAATGAAACAAAACAGTGCATAACGTCGCTTTTCAAATTCTCTCAAGAAGTCCGCCCGAGGACTTAGTAAAGGTGGGGCTTTACTAAGTCCTCGGGCGGACTTCTTTCATCTTTACTGAGATACTCAAGGGGTTGGGGGGTATATCATTTCTCACTTCTCATTTCTGTTATAATTCATCATGAATCATACTAGAAGGACATATTGTTTATTAATGTATAACTTGTAAGTAAAATTACTTTGACACTAGCCATTTGTACATTTGTGCTAATCGCACGAAGCCATCAAATGAAGGACAGAAAAAAATTAAGACTGGAACATCACCAGCTCATTGTATGTCCCCACTGCTGGGGCACGAGCCTTCCCTATGGATGGGAACACCGCAGCAAGAACGAGCAGTAAACCACCACGCAGGTCTATTGCGGTGCGGTTGTGTTAAAATGTGTTAACGACTGCTAATGCAGCCGAGACAGAGAAAACTAAACATTGTTATTACGGTGACAGACTAAGAATAAAGATAGCAAGGTAGCAACCAAAGCGGACTTAAGACCTTACAACCAACTAAACAAAATAAATTGTTTGTGTTAACACTTTAGTAGTGTTATATGCTGTTTTGTACCTATACTATAGTATACAATATTTCTCGGTACAAGGTCTCCACCGTAGGGTTTTCGAAGTCACGACTTTCAATTGACGTTCAAAAAATACTTGTAAAAGTTAATTTTGAATTAAAAAAAAATAATTTTGAATTTTGACTGGGAAATAAGCTAAAGTGATCATTTTTATTTATTTACTAGTGGACCCGGCGGACTTCGTACCGCTTTGACAGTTTCCATTTATTCCCTTGGGAATATCGGGATAAAAATATCCTAAGTGTTAACCCAGGTTTAAACTATCTGTATGCCGAATTTCATCCAATTCCATCCGTCCGTTGCAGCGCGAAGAAGCAACAAATATACACATATACACACAAACTTTCGCATTAATAATATACTTTGTTTTTGTTGTATCATGTCTTTCCTTTTATTATTTAGTTTCTCTACTTTTATGTCATGTCTGTAAATAAGTTAACTCTATGGTCAACCCTCCACTGTGGAAGCAGTAAGTAATTCTAAAACACATCTCTTTCAGTTAGACGCAGTCGGTTAAACACATTTTCCATTACACAGGCAAAGCCGGGTCGTTTCGCGTATCTCCGAGGATTTGGCGCTAAATGTGAACTTCATCACTGGAAATAGGAGCAGGTCCAGTTAGGTCGAGCGAAGTGTGTTTTAGATCTTTCAATGTATCATCTCATCCAAAAACTAAAAGTCGTCCTTCTATCCGGTCCTTTGCTGGACAAAGGCCTCCCCCAAGGATCTCCACAGCGACCGGTTTTGTGCTGCTCGCATCCAACGGCTACCCGTCCCGTGACCTTCACCAGATTGTCATATTTTACGGGTAAGCACAGTGCCTTGATCTCAGCTGATGTTAAGTGACGATAAGGCCAATTGGTGGAAGCGCACTTCACCCGGGATCCTCAACTAGTGAAGCACTGGCTATCTTATCTCTAGCTGCCGGAACATAACAATGCTACGAACATTGATGTTATGGCCACATATTTGAATAAGGTGGTGGTAGCTAGCCAGGCGGACAAACAAGCCCTACCACCATCCAAACCGAGTACACAAACATGTACTACTGGGAATCGAACCCCTCTGGATCTAAACCGGTGGTTCTTACCACTAGACCACAGAGGCGGTTATAATCCTATGATCAATTGTAACGATGACTTAATTTTTAATCAAATCAAATCATATCATTTATTCCTATTAAATGCGGTACATTATAGTGATGGTACGCGTGAGATTGAGAATCGCACATTTAGCTAACATGTTAGCATACAAATTTTAAATTATTATGTCCCGCCTGTGAGTAGCAAAGGCCGGTAATCGGATGGGTGACCAAAATATTATCATCTCGAGCTCCTTTGTGCTTAGGAAGGCACGTAAAGCCGTTGGTCCCGGCTGGTAGTCGTTAACAACCACCAATACACCAACCGGGTAAGTTAGGTTAGTTAAAGTTTATGGCCCGTTCTCCCTATCCATCCATAGGGAAGGCTCGTGCCCCAACAGTGGGGACATAAAATGAGCTGATGATGATGATGATGATGATGAATAAAGGATTAACAATAATGGTTTTAATTGCATTCCTGTATGCAATGGATTTTCACAAAGTAACTCCTGATTCCATTAATTTAAAAATACATCGTCACCATATCAAACGTAGCTAGCACTCGGCTACCATTGAGGCTGAGTGGCTGTTACTCTGATTAATTAATCACTTGACTTAAAACCGGAATGGTGCCGAGAGCGTCGCGGGATTAATCAATTGTGTACAACAGTGTTTGGGGTATTTGTGGGCGTGGGATGGCGGTTTTGGACTGCGACATTAAAGGGTTAAACTTGTACTGACTATAATAAATGCGAGTAGCTAACTAACGTACTTAACTTAATGTGTAAGGAGTTAACTATGTGACTTACTAATTCTCTCTATTAATGATATTAATAGAGATATTAAGGGGGTGCAGCGCGGAATTTCGAAAATTTACGTGTTTTTAAGTCACTGGTGCTAGGAGCTGAATAGGTTATATACATTAAAAGGACTAGTGTAGGTTAGCTTGATCCTTTCACAAGGCCATGGTTGTCTTGGAATTTGAAACAAATACCCAGAAACTGCATAAACAATACGTAAAAGTAATGATATCTAAAAACTTATTTCTTCAGAACCTTTGTAAATATAGCACAAATGAAACAATGATCCGACATCAAAATGTTTGTATATTCCGCAGGCCACTGTTGTCTTATTTTTCCAATTTAAAAATATGAATATGAAAATATTAAGACTTTTATTATTTTTTACCCAAACGCCTATGATTATACGAAAGTAAACATTGCTCTAATTAAATCACCAGCCTACTCTGTACAGATATTAGTGTGCGTGCGTATTCTTGTCGTGCGCCGTTGTCACACCACTCACTGCCACGCGCCGCTCGCTCGCTACCATAAAAAAACTTGAAACTCGCAGTTTTGCGTCCGCGCTGCACCCCCTTAATGATATTCATTTATTAATTTTTAATACAAAAATGATTGCATGCTATTGTTATACAACGTGTAACAGAAAGGTGTGGTCAATATGAAAAGATCGAAAGTGTATCCGATCCAGATCTTGTAAACAGAGTTACTAAGACATAATTATTAACTATATAATTATTATTATCACAGGAGACCGAAGAGCTGGCAGCTACCTCGGACAAAGAATTAGTCTAGCAATTCAAAGGGGGAACGCTGCCAGTATCTTCGGTACCTTGCCTAAAGGGACTCCTTTTAATAATTTATTTTAGTTATTGTATTATATTTTTGAAGGTTTTTAGTTTTAGGTTCATTGTTCTTTTAATAATAATAATGTGATAGGTATTATTAACTTTAATTTGTCATGTGATTGTAAACTAAATACAGTTAAAGTGTCAAAAACAAAGTGTAAAATAAAACGCGAGTGGATATGTCCTGGCGTATCTAACCGTCTCTGTGTTCTAGTGGTTAAGAGCACCTGTCACAGGTCTTAAACCCAGAGTTACCGAATTCGGGGTACATGTTTCTACTCGGTACTTTAACTGACGGAACACAGAAAACTTTGCAAACAAGTCTGTCGAACGGTCATCTTTAACAACTTATCTATAAATACAAACTTTGCCGAACTTCGTAGCAGAGTGGCTTGCACGCCGGACTTTAGGCGGCGCTAACTCTGAGGCTCCGGGTTCGATTCCCGGTCATGTTAATGTCGAAAACGAACTTTTCGATATTGTGTCGGGTCTGGGTGGTTGTCGTACCGTCGTTGTTTCTGATTTCCATGAAACGAGTGCTTTAGCTACTTACCATGGGATCAGAACAAAGTATGTGATTGTCTAATACTTCTTAATATATAAAGCTGAAGAGTTTGTTTTTTTGTTTGAACGCGCTAACTTCTAGAACTACCAGTCAAATTCAAAAAAAAATAATTCAAAATTCAAAATAATAGCGCATTCGAGCGACGCGATGCGACGCGGTAGGTCGGGGAACTGCTTGTCTAGGTATGCCAGGGATTCTTAAACTACTTGTAGTTACGAACCATTTTCGCAATTTAAAGAACTCCGTGGACCCCTGTCAATGAATATTTTAGGAAAAGAAAACAAGCCAAATAATTATTAAAAAAACACTTTTATTTGTAGTTTCACTTACTACTAAGTTAATGGGAAGGATGCCGCTTGTGACGACGACGATGCATCATCGTCACTGCGAATTCGTGGTTTAGCTAAGAAGTGCTGAGTTTATTGTGTGTTAACACTTTAACAGCCGATCACGTACTGGGTGCGGAGTGGGATCGTCTCAGGACGCTGATCCTCTGTACGGCATTGACTTTCTTAGCGTTTGTTTTAAAATGACGTCCATGTTACGTGATTTGCGTGTAACCCCGGTGTACAGTAACACTTTAGCTACGCATACATGTACGATTCACCGATGCGAGTTTTTATTTTATAAATCTTACAATATCGGCAAAAATTGCCGGCGTACCAGGAAAGGCGCGCTTTGAAATAGTCGGCTGTAGTGTTAAGAGTTTACTGAGCTACTGCGGACCCCTGATACACACGTTACGGACCCCACTTTAAGAACATAGCGATATGTAATTTAAACAAAGAGTTTGATTTTTTAAATCTTAAGTTCGGATTATGTCGCGAGTAATATGCTACTTTATAAATGTCTTTCCAAGATATCTAATTCCCTTATCACGCCCTCTTCCTGCGTGGTTGGTAACTTGGTACGTAATTTCCGGCGACAGTGGCGCCCTCCGGAAGCTTGATAGAGATAGTCGGAATCATGGAAGTATTATATGACTATTTTCCAGTTGATCGATTCGTTTTTAGATTTTTGAGATTTTCAAATTTCATTTTCTCGTTTCAAATCGCTTTTGAATAAACGTTGTTTCTATGTTTCTACTAGGTAACAGGTACTAGGCAACGGGTTTCTGCATTTTTGCAAAGCAAAGTTACATTTAAATCATGGGACCTACTGTCTAATTTTTTTTTTTTTTAATTTATTAATTATGGCTTACAGTGTGTTAATATTGTTAAAATGTTATATTAGCCTGTGGAAACTTATAAAGACCTAGTTTTAAGTTAATAGCTATTATAAGTTATTAAAAAATGTTGTGCTGTTAGTTTCCAAAATCAACATATACTTACAGTCGTAGTAGAGATTTCCGACGGCGGACGTCAGCTTCGGGGTGCCCTGGCCTGATAGAGCCGCCATTCTCTCGCCCTGCGGACATACACATCATCTGTCTACAAACTTCTTAAAACCAGGCTCAGACCTTCCCACATGAACAATAGGACATAGAAGAGAAGGGACTATAACCTTCGTGCTTGTCCAATGCGGGATAGTACGTGTCAGTGTTCAATACCAGTGTTTGCCGCCAAGAGATAATTTAGAACCAGATTTAAATTGTACTGAATGAAAGCTAAGAAGCTGGTGGCCTGTGACCCATAATTTTTCTATGATTAAGGTAAAAAAATTTTGATTACTGGTTCCTGTCTAACATTAGAGCCATTAAAATGTTTAAATAATTTTTAACGCAAATATTGTTGCGTAACAAATTACAAAAACACAAATGTTGAAAAATATTTGTAAAATATTATGATCGGATGTTAATGACGGTAGTTGTTGACATTGAATGGGCGCCTTTGGCTTTCAAAGTAACAAAGTAAATAGTGTTGAATAATTTCGGCGGGCTGGTTAGAACCACGATAGCTCAATTGGAAGAGCACCTGACCCGGTATGTCAGAAGGGTGCAGGTTCAAATCCTGCTCGTGGAAATTTTTCAACATTTGTGTTTTTGTAATTAGTGCCATTACCATAGGTTATTTAAGTTACTATTTAATCCGTCCTATTATATTTATTAAGTTAGATTATTGGTAGAATTAGAGGCCTTTATCAAAAGACAAACTGTAAAGGAAAGGTGTAAATATTCTGGCTGCGTAATAATAAAATCTATTTTCTTTTAGATTTTATCTTTATATTAATACGTGAAGCAAAAAATTTGTACCCCTTTTTACGAAAATTGCGCGGACGGAGGAGTATGAAATTTCGCACACTTATAGTTTATATAGAGAAGGATTACAGAATGTTAATATGTTTTTTAAATTATGCATAAAAATACATGAAATCAATAAAACAAACATAACACTACCATGTATTTGACACACGCATATACTCATTTCAAAAATTTCTAAAATGTAAGAGGAGCAGCGGTCAAAATCTGTCAATGCCAATCCAAACTCACATTCTATTGTTTTTAATTTTCCATTGCTTAGGATACAATCCGTGCAGCCTTAATAAAATTACGGTCGAATTTCAACCACTGGGCGACCACTAATATGTATAGTTAAAACAGTAAGGTACATACATAACCGAAATAAAAAGCTTTTAAAGAGCTAGATTTAAGTAACCTTTTAAATTACCGTCAACTTCCTACAATCTTAACTAAATTTTTTGTACATACTTTGATGAAGATCAATAAGGTTTAAGAAATAAGTATATTGTGTCTTTTTCTAATTATCGGTGCGTAAAACTGCGTGAGGAGCTCGATGGCGCAGCGGTTAACGCGCCCGGTCTGCGAGTGCTGAGGTTAAGCTACTTTCGCAAAGGCCGGTCATCGGATGGGTGACCAAAAATATATCATCTCGAGCTCCTCCATGCTTCGGAAGGCACGTTAAGCCGTTGGTCCCGGCTGCATTAGCAGTCGTTAACAACCACCAATCCGCACTGTGCCCGCGTGGTGGTTTATGGCCCGTTCTCCCTATCCATCCATAGGGAAGGCTCGTGCCCTAGCAGTGGGGACATAAATGAGCTGATGATGATGATGAAAACTGCGTAGAAATATCAACGGCTCTCGAAATATTAGTAAATGTAGTTACACATTATAGTTAAAACCGCCTCTGTGGTCCAGTGGTTAAGACCACCGGTTTAGACCCAGTCCCGGGTTCGATTCTCAGCGGGGGGGACATCTTTGTGTACTCGGTTTGGTTGGTGGTAGGACTTGTTTGTCCACCTGGCTAGCTACCACCATCTTATCTAAATATGTCGCCATAACATCAACGTTTGTAGCATTGTTGTGTTCCGGCAGCTAGAGATAAGATAGCCAGTGCCTCACTAGTTGACGATCCCGGGTGAATTGCGCTTCCATCATTAGCCTTATCATCACTTAACATCAGGTGAGATCAAGGCACTGTGCTTACCCGTAAATATATAAAAAGATAAAATAAAATAACATTAAAACAACTTTCTTTCTTTACTTTCATAAGCAACACAAGAATACCTATCTACTTCATTATAACTATTGGATAAAACAAAATAAATCAGGAATCTTACAATTTTAACACAATATTAAAAGCTTTTCTAATTACAGTGCAAACATGCTTTAGAAGTGCATCAAAAAAGGTACGATCGACCATTCCAAAAGAACAAAGAAACAAATCCAAGATGGCGTCGAAGCGGGAAATCAATATGGCCGCCACACGGCGAAGGGAAAATGGCGGCTAAGTAATAATTGAAATGAATTGAGAACGAACCAACTGGATATGTTCAGCTATTTGCTTGCAGTACGAAAAAAAGCCGTCCAGTGATAGCTTTGACATAACTCGATAACTTCTATTCTATTCTGTAAAGAGAAAAAAAAACGGTGAGTTAATTCTTTTGTGACAACCTCCTTTGTTTGTAGGACTAACTGTTCTAATTTTCAGCCTGGCGAATTAAAATCTCCTTTGTAAAATCGACGTGGTATACATTGGCCAATTCCATCTTACAATGAGACTATTCTGCGCAGACGTCACTGCACATGCGCTACAAAATCCATACTAAAAGGTCACAGTCGACATATCAAATGAGAAAGATTTGACTATTGAAAATCAAGAAGATGTGAAAGAAATGAACATCTAAAAACTACATACAACAAAGTAGGTTACGTTAGAAATGAAGTTTTAAAAAATTGTACTAACCTTATATGAACTGCTTCTTTAATTTAAATATACAACAATTTAATAACTGGTTAAAATGGGGAAATAAAGTATACTAAAACTGGCAACACTACATATACGATATGTTTTTTGTGGAGAAACAGATTAGTATATGCCGACGCGGGTCGTTTACCAAATTATATAGGTAGAGAGTGCGTTCGCGTAATTTTGAATTTTTAAATATGTTTTTCATATATGAAGGAGGTTGACACAAAGAGTTTTTGAAAAGATATTAGTCAGCTTTCGTAGCTGTGGTCAGTCCAACAGTGTTGGAGGCAGACTGAAGCGGATGGGTGGAACTTTCAGGGGTTTGTGGACGCGCCTGCGCGTTTCAAAGGTCGTAGGGCAAATGGGGGGTGTAGAATTAGGCCGTGGGAGGGGGAGTGACCCGTTTGGCACCGAATCCATAACGCTGGGGCCACTGGTGAATTGAAATCTCCCGTGATTACTCCCAAATGGGAATGTTTATTCCACCTTGGAGAGTGATTTCAGCATTTCACGTAATGACAGTAAATCAACATTGTTGACTATACTGTAAGCACTAAATATGATTATAAGTTTTTAAGTACACTCATTCGCCAATAAGAAGTACCTTACTTAGTTGGCTTGGGATATAATCACAAAATTTTTATTATTTTTAATTTTGCATTCACAATATGAGGATGCTCGATGGCGCAGTGGTTAACGCGCCTGGTCTGCTAACGCTGAGGTTAAGCAACTTTTGCAAAGGCCGGTCATTGGATGGGTGACCAAAAATGTACGAGTATCATCTCGAGCTCCTCCGTGTTTCGGAAGGCACGTAAAGCCGTTGGTCCCGGCTGCATTAGCAGTCGTTAACCACCAATCCGCACTGGGCCCGCGTGGTGGTTTATGGCCCATTCTCCCTATCCATCCGAAGGGAAGGCTCGTGCACCAGCAGTGGGGACATAAAATGAGCTGATGATGATGAATACTATATATACAATATACAGAGAGAGTTACAAGATACAATTTTACTAGAAATAATAGTAGGGTTGTCAGTTGTGAGGGTAGCAACTTCACAGTGACGTAATACCGCTGGCTTGCTGCGTAAATCATAAACTACTAGGAAAATTCAACGAGCTTTCTGGGGCCTCGGTAGCTCAGCGGTTAGAGCATTGTACCGGTTATCCAAAGGTCGTGGGTTCGATTCCCACTCGAGCTTCCTAAGGCTGGTTGATATTTTCTAGTCAAATTCTATCTTGTAATCACAAAAGTTATTCAATTTGCACTTTGATTAATTATGTACAAACTACACATCAACTTATCCTAAACTGACAAATTTCTTCAATAAATTTTCAACCATATTACTAAGTCATAAAGTTATCTATTGATGTAATTTTTCAGTTTGTGGTAAGTTTATGTGGCGTGTGTACTTGCATCAAAGAATTATAGTTACTAGTGGTCGCACAGTGGTCGAAATTCGACCGTAATTTTATTAAGGCTGCACGGATTGTATCCTAAGCATTGAAAAATTAAAAAAGATAGAATGTGAGTTTGGATTGGCATTGACAAATGTCGGCCGCATTAAAGACAAACAATACGTGTGTGTCAAACACATGGTAGTGTGTGTAATTGATCTAATGTATTTTTTATGCATAATTTAAAAAAAATATTAACATTCGGATAATCTTCTCTATATAAAGTATAAGTGTGCGAAATTTCATACGCCTCCGTCCCGCGCAAGTTTCGTAAAAACGGGTACAAAGTTTTTGTTTCACGTATTATTATAGTTATTAGTTAAGTAACGAAATATGGAAACAGTACGAACATTCAAAAGAGGTTTCACTTCATTTGTTACATATTTTTGACGCTAGAATAATATGCCACCTTATGATATACGGATATTGTTGATCTAATAATTTTATGCAAAATACGATAATATATTGTCGGTGTGTGTGAAGGTATTTTGTGTTTAAAGGTCTGAACCATGTGCTTTATTTGTTGAACACCATAGTAATAAACAAAGAGGAAAATACAAGAAATAATACAAAAGAAGGCTTTATCGCTTAAAAGAGCAATTTCTTCCAGACAACTATGTGTTGACCTTTGTCCACAAAAATAGAAAGAAATGGGCAGGCTGTCTTGTCCATCCGAAGGTGGTTGGAAGAGATCACTAATTGATAAAAGACTGCCTTTTGTACGTCTAGTTTTTATGTTTCTTTATCTTTTGATATATTTTTTTGCATAATTAAATCTAATCACGTTGCTCTAAAATAAAAATTTGCATTCGGCCATGAGTTCAGTTACGTAATATTCAGAGTATTGATTGAAATCTCAGTGCATCGGCGTGACCGAGTTCACGTAAATAGGTCACAGTGAGGGTTGCTATATTCGCGGACTCCTAACTTTTGGGGTAATTTTATTAGTAATAAGTTTAAGACAAGGACAAAGACTTTTTATTTCGCTTGAAATATGTTAAGTACTTAAGTAGTCTTATTTATTTTTATAAAAAATCGTTTAGGAGCTTTCATCATCATCATCATCAGCTCAGCATCAGATGCATCAAATGGATAGGGAGAACGGGCCATAAACTGGATTGGTGGTTGTTTACGACTGCTAATGCAGCCGGGACCAAAGGCTTCACGTGCCTTCCAAAGCAAGGAGGAGCTCGAGATGATAAATTTTTGGTCATCCATCTGATGACCGACCTTCGCAGACCGGACGCGTTAACCACTGCGCCATACGAGCTTTAGGAGGCTTTAAGAGATTTGATCTGGTTCAATCCCAGCAGTGTGTGAGAGTTAACAAAAATATGTTGAATGCAGTTTTAATTTACTTGTGGTTCTTTGGAATAAATTTTAAGGGTTGTAGAAGTTTTTTTAATTGATTCATAGTGTACCAAATAACGTGAATGCGAATGTGTTGTGAATTTATATTAGTGTTCTTCTCCAACATTAAAACAGTTTTTTTATGTGAGTATAATCAACAAAAGTTTTAGAAAAATGTTAACAATTGCGAAAAAAATTAATTTGTGTATATTTTACTTTTATTGCATACTTTACTGTTTTAGATTTCCTTAATATTTTTCTAGCAAGTGACATGTGAAATTCTTTTTGAGAAAAATAATTTTTTTTTACTCTCTCTTATAGTGTCAAAGTTACTTTAATTTTCCTTACATTTCACATCATCATTCTGATCCATTCTTGATAACCTAAGTAGGTTGGTACCACCTACCTAGTAAGCATTACAAAAATATTCGTTGCAGATATTGCAATATATCTAGCTACAGGAATTCTACAGCTCTTAGAAAAGGTCACAGGTTCAAAGGTCACACTCCCACACGTCTCCCATCCTCGCCCACATCTAAAAGCTGCCGCCACCCACGCAAATACAGCCCATGACGTAGTTATGTCATCAAATACATATTTGATTACTTTACCTAGGTAACAGATTTTCTATAGAACATTAAAAAAATGTTTTTTCATCCCACCATCTCGGAAAGAGTATTTTTGCTCTTCGATATCTGAGTGCAAAAGCCGTTTTTATCCCCTAGAGGATAAAGTAAATTGAATTTAGAACATCGTGTGCACTAAGTTTGTGAATTCAAAACATCATTAAACCTATTTGCTTCTACCTCCATGGTGCCCAATTTATCAGTACTGTAGCAACCGAGACTCCTTGCTCGGGCATACTTACTGGCAGCCACCGTGGCCTGCATTAAAATATAGTAGAAGAGAAAAAAGAAGAACATCGCGGACTCGGTGACGGGTCGCGACCACGAATTGATTGTTATTATTTCATGTTGAAAGTAATATAAATATTTAAAGCTATAAAGCATTATTATTCGATACAACCCCCCGTTCCTTAAGTAACGACCCAGCGGGGTGTTACAGTACACAAGTTACTAACACCAACATTACAGTACCTAACAAAAATATTACACTTAGTAACTGTAGCAACGTTACTTTCAATTTTTCTTAATTATACCTAAGTATTGTTTGTTATAATTTAAAGATTATTCTGTAATACTTACCTTTCATAATGTAGTAGTTAATACCTAAACTGAAATAAAAGTATCTTGTGATTGTAAATGTTTTTTTGCATTTAGTCATTTCCTCGCTGAGGTGGGATGAAAAGTTAGGTGTTGCACTCGAGTGCAAAGATTTTTCACCTGGTGCTCTTTTGATTCCCTCGCTAACGCTCAGGATTCTAATTTTTAATTTCTAATTTTAGAATCCTTCGCTTGCTCGGTCATCAAAATTGAGCACGCGGTTAAAAAACAACTTTGCACTCTTGTATAACAAATAACTATTTTAATAGTAGACGCCTTGGTGACAGAGTGGCATTAAAAATGTTCAAATAATTTTTTTAAAGCAAATTTTGTTGCGAACAAATTACAAAAACACAAATGTTGAAAAAATTTCCACGAGCAGGATTTGAACCTGCACCCTTCTGACATACCGGGTCAGGTGCTCTTCCAATTGAGCTATCGTGATTCTAACCAGCCCGCCGAAATTATTTAACACTTTTTACTTTGAAAGCCAAAGGCGCCCATTCAATGTCAACAACTACCGTCATTAACATCCGATCATAATATTTTTACAAATATTAAAGAGTGGCATTAAGCTCACTCCGATGTAGATGACGTATGTCCGCTGTAAATTCAGCCCAATGCCCGAAGGTCATAGATTCAACACTTTGTCTTTTTAAATTGTAATTTGTTCGCAACAATATTGCGTAAAATTATATATGTAAATAATCATAAATATAGCTTGTCTAATTCTTAACTGATCTTTTAACATTTGTAAAAATATTAAGATCGGATGTCGATGACGTAGTTGTCGACATTGAAGGCTCCTTTGGCTTACAAAGTAAAAGTAGATGGTGTTGATTAATTTCGGCGAGTTGGATTGAGCAACGATAGCTTAGTTGGTAGTGCCCCTGACCGGCATGTCATGGGGTGTGGGTTCGAATACCGCTCGTGGAATTTTTCAACACTGTCTTTTTTCAAAGTCCTAGATTCAATTCCCAGGTTTTCGAAACTGTGTTTCCACAGCATCATCCGCGGCTACTCGCATCCAGCTCTTGCCAGCCACCTTGCGAAGGTCGTCGTTCCACCTAGTCTGAAGGCGACCTGCACTACGCAAATAGAAGAGGGAAAAAAGGAAATTTTACAGGCTGAACTAAAAGTGGAGGCGGCAAAATTTTTCAGCTTAAAACTGAACGAAAGGTCACCAGTTGTGACTGGTGACCTTTCGTTACCAGCAGAGTAGACACTAAAGAACCAGTGAAACGCCCACGCGTTTACCATTCTCGCCCACGCACGGCTGAAATATACTGCCACCTACGTACGGTCAGCTATGCTACGAAAGTCGATTTTTAAAAGAGAGTTTGCATTTGGCTTCAGGCTTGGATTGGCTTCAATTTGGGGATTAGGTTTATGCAATAAAAACCAGGATAGTTGCAAATCAAACCAGAGTTTATTCCCATATTGAACATTACTGACATTACTGCTAACAATACATTTATGTACCCGCTTTATACAATTTGGAACTAAATGACAATAGTGACATGTTGTATTTTCTTTTGAAACTGACAATAAAGCATAAACATTTTTTTTTTAATAGTTCGTTCCCTGAGGAACCGGCTAAGGTCATAGACCATGCTGCCACGTCATTAGTTTCTTAATTTCATTAGTATTATAATCCTAAAGATGATGATGAATGATAATAGAAATGAGAAATGATATATTTTTTTCGTGTATGATGATGATGGTTGATGGATGATATAGAAATGATATACCCCCCAGCTCTTCGAGTATCTCAGTAAAGATGTGGGGCTTTACTAAGTCCTCGGGCGGACTTCTTGAAATAAAGTGATGTTGCACTGTTTTGTTTCATTTGCCAACACTCATGCACACTCACGAACACTTAACGGTTAATAATCCACCATTATTTCACAATAATATTCGACATAACACAAATTTCAGAAAATAAAACAAAACCGCAGACATGACTCTTCACTTTCCCGCCAAGAAGTCTTAAAGCATAAACAATTATTATAACATTTGAGATCAATGGACCCTTCATCATTATGGAGGATCATTATGCCTCTTTAACTGACGACCTTCATGGACGAGTGGTCACTGTTCAATTCCCGGTCAGATCAATTTGGAAATGTTTACCAATTTTTTTCGGGTCTGAATGTTTTCTAATTAATATTAATTATAGCTTAAATTTGAAACATAGTTTTTATTTTAAATGACGTTTACAATGACAGGAACCGAACACGGAATAACTATTCGGCGCTTATTCTTTGTTTATTTGTAAGGTATTAACTAACTAACTAACTAACCCCCGTATTAATAAACAAAGTGTAAGTTTGGAGTCGTTACCCCGTGTTTTGTTTCCGTCATGTAAACGTCATTTCATATTAGAGTAAAAGAGACAAAACACTACTCCAAGCTTACACTTTGTTTATTAATAAGCCCCATAAGGTCCAATTCTTCGATATTGATCGAAAGTTCAGATAATATAACCAGGAAATTGAATACTTATTTATTTAGTCTGTGGCACCTAAAATGCCAAAGGTCGAGCATTTTAATTAAAACAGTGCAGCCTCCAACCTTACAATGTAGACGAGAACTAAAAAAACAAAGAATCCGTCAAAGGAAAGTTGCAGACATTCTCTGCATAGGGTGTTCAGAGTTTCAGACGACGCTTTGAGCTATTTGTGGATGCGTTCCTTAGCATTCAAAGGGTCTCTTAAATCTTGAAGGTCAAGTGTCATGAGATTGTGTTTGAATTAGTAAAGTTCATGGGTTTATGAGTGAGAAATCTTAAATTACTAAATATTTATATGCAAACTAGTATTAAACCGATCTTTAGCAATGGCATAAAATATAGTGACTTAAGTAGGTATCTTAGCGATCATAACCTTTTTAGTTAAATTTTTTTATATTTATGGTTGAGGTACTGTCTATCTTATCTCTAGCTGTCGGAACCCGACAATGCTACAAACACTGATGTTATGGCGACATATTTTTTACTGGTACACACACTCACTCACACACACACACGCACACACACATACACACTATAGCGCTTATCGTAAATAAAATAAAATAATAGTAATAAATAAAATAATAGAAATTAATTAGCAGAAATAAAAAGGTAAATTGTATTATAGATTATATTTGTATTTTTTTTTATCGTTTATTACTGTATACTATTTTTAGAATACTTATATTATAGGGGTGGAGGGTTGATTGCTTGAGATACAGGACTTGTCCTAGTTCCAGTGTCAACCCACCATAAACTATCCGCAGGACCCTTAGAGCATTAAATGCTCTAAGGCAGGCTCTAAAGGCTCTAAAGCACCTATGCTAACTGGAAATTGTATACCATGTAATCATGTTTATGGTGAGGAATAAACGATTATTATCATTATTATTATTATCTCCTTTATTTATTTTCTTTCTTAAAACTAGATTTTTACAATATTTGAATATAAAAACAATAAAACATTATAAAAACCTAATCCTAGAGTACCACCAGCAGCGGGGCAGGGCCCAAGCTACCGGTGGTCAGGGCTGCAGAGTGAGGAACCTTATTATTATTATTATTATATTTAAATAAGAATATGATGAATACGACATATTTGAATAATAATTTGTAATAGATTAAATATAATTTTGAATATTTGCACATCGTATACGATAGGATATGCTGGTTAACATTTTATTCTAAGAACATTTTTGGACCATATTTAAGCAAATAAATATTTGATTGATTGATTGATAAGATGGTGGTAGCTAGCCAGTCGGACAAACAAGTCCTACCACCAACCAAACCGAGTACACAAACATGTACCCCCCGCTTCCCAGCGGAACGATCGAATCGA
Organism: Eudonia mercurella; assembly: GCA_963082485.1. Taxonomy (NCBI): domain Eukaryota; kingdom Metazoa; phylum Arthropoda; class Insecta; order Lepidoptera; family Crambidae; genus Eudonia; species Eudonia mercurella. Next base: position 263,580 of record OY720051.1, read on the forward strand.
ACCCGGGACCGCTGGGTCTAAATCGGTGGTCTAGACTAGACCACAGAGGCGGTTAAAACATGTGTTATATAAAATAGTTAAATACGAGTTAGATTAGTTTCAACATTAATTTAAAACATTACGACGACACACTGAAAAAATGCACCAACTTTCGTAGAATAGTTTAAGACTAATATGACTATATTAGGTTGTCTGGTGCCCCGTGTGGTGCCGGGGGTAAAGAATTGCACCACCCCATCTTTACCCGTGGGTGTCGTAGAAGGTGACTATGGGATCATTCCAGAGGATGGGCAGCAGCGTCTCTCTGTGATTATTCTCACCTTACTGCGATCGCCAACCCGCCTGCCAAGCGTGGCGATTATGGCAAATTCCCCTCAAAATGATTTATCCTTGAGGTAGGCCTTTGTCCAGCAATGGACGTCTTTTTGGCTGAGATGAAGGTTGTCTGGAAGAGATCACTCTTAGTGATAAGACCACCCTTTGTACGTGTATTTTTATGTAGTCTTTTTTTGTCAAATGTTTTATTTTGGTTGTACAATAAAGTTTATTTATTTATCTTATCTTGCCTTAATGAATCTGAAATGTTGATACAGGTAAATTCATGTCTTTATCTTGAACTAGCTGTGCCCTGCGGTTTCACCCGCGTCAATTAGCGACTGTTCCACACCTATTAGTCATAGCGTGATGTAATATAGCCTATAGCCTTCCTCAATAAATGGACTATTCAACACAAAAAGAATTTTTCAATTCGAACCAGTAGTTCCTGAGATTAGCGCGTTCAAACAAACAAACAAACAAACAAACAAACAAACTCTTCAGCTTTATAATATTAGTATAGAAGTATAGATTTAGTATACAACCCCCCCCCCCGAAAACCCGTTTTTTTTACGTATTTCAAAATTCCAAAAAAAGTTTCCAGCCGATTTTTAAAATTCAAACGCTCACTCACACGTGTCTTGATACTATTTTCATTTCGATTCTCCCAAAATCCTCGGAGCTATGGCCAAAAATACGTCTCAGGCGATTTGCATCTGAAAACCATTTTCAATGGTAAAAAAAGATAAAATATGACCTATTTACTGTCCCATTACAGGGCAAAAGGCTTCCAACATTAATTAAATCTAAATTAAATCTTCCTATGGATATTATCAAATTAAATCTACGCTCTGACGATGACGGTTCTATTTTTGGTCTGTAGATATGACTTAATATTTCTTATCTTTAATACGAGAAATGGAACCACGAAGATTGGAACGCGCAGTTTTTAATCTGTGCTTTGAAATGAATCTGCGGAGCGAGATCTTTGCATTTTGAAGAATAACTGGTAGCTGAAGATTATTTTAAATTTTGTAGTTTCCTTCGATATTGTTCCTTACAGAAATAGTTAGCGATCATGTTTACTTAACGTAAGCGTGTTTGTAATATGTAAGGTATTAACTACATATAATTAAATCGTTTTATTACATAAATCACTTTATTATTGGAAAAATTGAAATGAAATAGAAACTTGAGGTAATAATATAACCAGAATTAACTTAACGTAATTTGTTAAACCCTATAAGAAGAAAAAGTATGAATTTCTTTTTTCGGCTTCCGTAGCGAAATATACTGAACTGAAAAACCTAAATTATTAATGTATACTGATGTACTGATGAACTTTGAAATAAATTATTATGGCTTTTTTTTAAACATTGTGACATTTCCAATTTACTTCTCTCTCCTACATGGTACTTTCCAAGTTATTTTCGTAAACGTATGTTCTAGAAAAAAAATCATTTTAACCCACTTCCATTTCTACCACAGTATTTTGGACCAAACAATCACAGCCTGCATAAACATCAATCAGAGATATTCCGAAACTTAGACGTGAGCTTGGCGCTTACAAATAGGCCACTCTCCCCTCTCCCTCCCACCCCCCAACCCCCTTCTACAGGGGGCGCACCCTTGGGCGGTAACGTCAAAAGGCACGCCCTGTATCTGTGTGGTTGTAAAATATTTAATAACCTAGGGTAGTGGCTCCAGTGTTCAGCAGGAACCAGCTATCAGCAACACTTTTTCCTTTAAAAACGTGAAGCAAAAACTTTGTACCCCTTTTTACGAAAATTGAGTGGACGGAGGAGTATGAAATTTCGCACACTTATAGTTTATATAGAGAAGGATTGCAGAATGTTAATATTTTTTAAATTATGTATAAAAAATACTTTAAATCAATAAAACAAACATTACACACACTACCATGTATTTGACACACACGCATTTCAAAAATTTCAAAAATGGAAGAGGATCGGCCGTCATCTGTCAATGCCAATCCAAACTCACATTCTATCTTTTTTAATTTTTCATTGCTTAGGATACAATCAGTGCAGCCTTAATAAAATTACGGTCGAATTTCGACCACTGGGCGACCACTAGTCGTCATAAATCTCATTAACCCATTAACGCTCTCTGTACTCGCGTGAGTACAGCTACAAAGTGAAACAATTCATACTAATTATCTATGGTTTTTGTTATAAAAACAGTTTTTTTCATTACTAGACATCACTAGCAGATTAAAAAAAGTTAAAATTTGGCGGTAGCGCGAAAATTAATGTCATGTTTACAGTTGTCAAATACGAGCTGCAGATCAAAGTACTAAGGTTAGTTTTGATATTGTGGTTTTAATATTATTAATGATTTATTTAGACTTGTTTTGTATTACTGCTTATTATTCGAATACACATAATCATAAAATGTGTCGATAAATACCAAAAGCGCCTAAGTCACGTCTAACAATTTTATGGGGAATGACGTTTTTTGACAATTTCAACTTTTACCTATAAAATCTTTAGAAATAATGTTCAGTGATACGAATACTTAGCTGGCAATGCCAAATAAATACACAGCAAAATAAGTTCTCTTAGAAAAACATTAAAATTGATGAAATAAGTATGGACTTAAGCGGATATGATCTAACAGTAATGGATTTAGTCGGTTTTGATAAATAGGGCGTTGGACATTGGCGAGTATGAAATAGAATACTAGGACTTAGGCATGAATGATGTAATTTAATTAATCAGGGGACGAACTCAGGATATACAATAAAACAGATTAGAATTATATTATTTAGTCAGTTTATGTAGAAAATTAAGGTCAACGAAGAAAAAAAGGTCAAACAAAGCCAATATCTCTTCCGGAATATGCTGGTCTGGTAAAAAAGAATCTTCGTTATCCGCATTTTCGGTATCCTGATTAAATTTATCCAGGTAAATTCTCTGTTTAATTTTGCCCCTGCAGTAATGTGAATCCAAAGGTTTGAATTTTTTTATGAATTTCTGAACGGACTCTAATTTTGATCTGAATGCAAATTTCTTGCGGTCTCCTCCTCTTCTCTCAGATGCACTAGTTCCAGTTTCAGAAAATCTCTTAGTGACGCCTTTTATTCTCCCCTGTTTTATACTCAGAATGTCACAAAAGGCTTGCAGGCATACGGGAATAAGTTCTTTACTCTTGTGATCAGGAACAAAGAAATGGTTAGAGAAACATTTTGGGTTTCTAGCATTTTTTCTGGGTCGCTTTCGGAGCACTGGCTTTGTACTTATATATTTTATCAAAAAATTATCTTGGTCAGTTTTTTTGTTGCTGCTATAGAATTTTTTATGGAAATGGAAAAGGCTATTAGAAGTCAAAGTTTCACATTTGTATTTGCCTTTTGTGGGGTGTTTACATTTGGGCTTTTTAGGTAAAGATTTTGCCGAGTACCTGTAAACAAAAATATAATTAATTTAGGATAATAATAAAAAACACAAAGTATGGTCGTAGACGATGAAGTTCCGATTTGTTACGTTGGTAAGTAAGCCATTTTACTGGAATTTAAAAGTAAAAAAAAAAAGATGTAGGTACATACATACATAACATACCTAATTACGTACCTCAAAAATAAATAAGTCCATTGGTATTTATTTCACTGATTTAAAAAAGTCGTATGAACGAATAGCAATCTATTAATCCCTACAACCAAAACGGTCCGGCCCTGTTCAACACCGTGACGTCATCGCTATCTATGGGTACTTCAACGTAGGTACTTTTAGAAAGAAATCAGATTTAGTGCTTAAAACTACTTAAAACTTACCGGTTTTCTTTAATGTTTTGCTTGCTATTGGTTTTCTGCTTCTTCCTTGCTAACTCTGGCGGCACAGTATTTATTAGATATTCCATTATTAATTAAAAACACGGAATAACGCAGTGTCTTGCATGACAATAAAACAGGAATGGTGGCCATGACAGTCTAGAGACGGCGTGTGATTGGTTCTAATGGACTTAGGCATTTATGATTTGCAACCTACGTGCGACTTAGGCTGGATTAAAAAAATGTTTCGACTTTGACCCTTATTTTCTTCGTGAAGCTGTGGACATAGGTTAAATTGATTTTGTCACAAAAGTCAGCCATATTTAGTTGAATTAAATGAACAAATAAAAGTTGAAATGAACGGAACTGGACTTAGGCAAGTTTGATATCTATCGACACAAATACAGTTTTAGCTACATTTCATTCCAATAAATACGTGTTAGACTTTATTTTATCACACTGTACTTGGGCAGGTACAGTGGGCACTTATGTACTATAATTTCTTGTATTTTGTAAGTATTTTTGAATAATCCACCATGGTCAATCGTCGCGTTTTTACAAGTTGAAATGAGTATTCAAGGCTGGAAGAAGCCTTTGAATCAATTATGGCTGATGAAAGTGATGATATTCAAAATGATGTCTTCTTGTTGCCACCTGAATCAGCCATAGTAAGTGACGAAGAAGAAGGAAATGATGATGATCTCGCTAATTCGATCATGCCAAGAGATGTGCCAGGGAAATTGAGTTGACTCCGCGTCGCCTCAGTTATGATGTTTCTGATTAGAACGATAGTGATGATGAGCCTTTATAAGGCTTTTGATCGGGTCTGGCACAAAGCTATTCTCTCCAAGCTCCCGGCATATGGTTTGCCTGCTCAGTTCTGCAACTGGGTCGCTGGCTTCCTGCATGAGCGCAGAAACCGTATTCTATCTGATGGATGTGCTTCGTGGCTCATGTTAGTGAACGCTGGGGTCCCTCCAAGGCTCCGTTCTGTTCTCCGTTCCCCCACGCTGTTCCTTCTGCATATCACCAATTATCAGTAACTATGGGATCTACGGCGTCTAGGCTACAGAGCAACGGGCACAATTCGAGATAATAGGACAAAATATGTCCTGTCACTCCTGTTCAGGCTATAAAGAAACGGCCAAGAGCGGAATACGACTACCGATTTGATACGAAGAATGGAATTACAATCTTGCGGTGAAAAGATAATATCATAGTTACAATGGGATCTAATCTTGATCAGACTCAGCCCCTGGGAAAGGTAAAAAGATAGTGCAATATTGCTAAGATTTCAATATTCCAAGATTATTTGTAAATTACCACAGAGGTATGGGAGGTTTCGACGTAATATAGCAAGAGCCTACCTGAAACCTACAAAAACAAAGATCCGACCTACGTCATCGTCAGTAGGGAAAAAGTAATGGTCACAACCAAGAAAGTATAGAAAATCAGTTACAGTGTGTTATTTGTTACAATCGTGTTCGTTGGCGTTGCAAACTTTGCATGAAAACATTATGTGTTGAGCGGCCTTGCCTTGGTAGTTTCCATACTTAATCCGCCCACTGTACCCGACCGAGTACACCCCTATAACTTAGGTTTTATTTTTTTTTCCTGAAATTTTGATTATGATACCTTTTATTCAATCGGTAATGATACATTAAATAACATGAAAAAAGAATTTTTACGAGCAGTTTCATTTTGGGCGTTAATGGGTTAAACAGTTGCTAACAGAGGTTTAATGAGTTTCACCATCTCAGCCAAAAGACGCCCACTGCTGGACACAGGCCACAAGTTTTTGAGTTTAGCAACCTTTAAATTTAAACGCCTACTTCCTAGCTGTCAACTTCTCTTCGTATAAGTTTATGTTGTATTATTTAAACAATTGTAATACATAGAACTTTTCTTTACTAATAATATTATACTATACTTAATATTATAAAGAGGAAACCTTTATATTTTTGTATGTATGTTTGCAACGAATAAACTCAAAAACTACTGGACCGATTTAAAACATTCTTTCACCATTAGAATGCTACATTAGCGCTGTGTAACATAGGCTATATTACAAAAAACGTCCACTCGTGCGAAGCAGGGACGGGCCGCTAGTAGCTAATAAAAAAAACCCGGAAAATTTTAACGAAACCCTATAATATTTTTTGGCGACGATAACTGATGTCGACCACTGGGTTACTGTGTCAAGCACTGGTGCGGCTACCCTGTGTCGATTTTTTATTAGGTGAATTTGTATTTGGTGAATCGACGTTCTGGTGAAGATCGCGAGCAGCACAACCGGTCGTCGTGGAGCTCCTTGGGGGAGGCCTTTTTTTAGGCTGAGATGATGATAGTACCCGAGTCTACAAAGGGTCAAAGTGGTCATCATCGAGTCGGATTCTGTGTTAAATCTTAATCATTGTTATCTTCTATGTCACAAAATAAGGAGACTGCAGAAGGTGAGCTTCGTACTTACAAATGCGCTCGGGCAACGTACACATTGACAACCTCTCACGGACGCGGCATCTCGCAACAGCTCGGGATCTATTTTCGAATCGCACGTATGACATTGTGTTGTCGCATGCGACTTAAGTCACGCTCGTCTTCCAAGTCGCATGAAGCCGATTTTCCGTATTTTTGAATCGTTCGTTTCCGGTACTGCAAACATAATAAGAAATATATTTTTTTTTTATATTAAAAGGAGGCAAACGAGCAGACACCCGCAAAAGCAAAGTAATCGCAGATGCGTTGCCGGTCTTGAGGAAGGAGTTGGATCTTGAGGAGGAAGTAGGAATTGGGAGAGGGGAGGGGTGAGAGATGAGCCTCCAGTACTTTCACTCACCAAACGAAACACAACAGCAACGAGTGCCATTGTTTCACGCCGATATTCTGTGAGAGGGTGGTATTACGCCGGCCGAACTGGCCCATTTCGTGCTGCAACGCAGCGTGGGTCTACCACTCAGACAGTGTCACTCATTTAGCACCACCCAGGGATCACATGTAGGGTCTCAAGGGTAAACATACGGACGCGAGTAACTTTAACCCCCGAAAATGTTGGATGTTATCCTTTCCACGCAGAATTTAGAGAAAACCGGTAACAACCGCAATGAAAACGGAACGTAATATCCATGTTTCTATTGGCTCTTAAAAAAACCTTTGCTTTTTAATAGAAAAGACTATCAATGACACAAACAAACGAGTGACATGACATTGACACAACGCATTGATTTTGACGGTTATTCTATCAATCGGTTTGTATCGCTCGACTGCAACGAGTGGGTGAGGGCACTCGTTGCGGTCGAGCGATTTAAAAATATGGAAAGTCAAATGTCGAACGAAAATCAGTATAAACCAAGCGCTCGACTCGAGGCGAAGGAATCAAAAATAGAGCCCCAGCTCTCAACTGATCGGGGGCCTAGTGTGAGTTTTGTTTACTATCCGTATTCATTCGATTACGTTTACGAAAACGAAAATTAGAATGGCAACGAAGCATCGCCTCCTGGCGACATAAGGGAAGAGTTAAAATTTCGTTTCCGTTAACGTAATCTAATGGCGAATGAAACTCACACTAGGCGGGTCTGCTTTACCACAAAACGATGACTATAGTTAGACAATGCTCAAAACAGATGCTGTCACTTTTTAGCTAATATAATTAGACAGAGACACAATATTTTTAACACGTATAAATTACAATTTGAAAAAAGACCAAGTGTTAAAAAAAACCATGAGCGGGATTCGAACCCGCACCCCATGACATGCCAGCACGTCAGGTGATGATGACGTAGTTGTCGACATTGAATAGGGCTCCTTTGGCTATTTTATTTATTATTTTTTTTTTGACCATGTGATTAATTTAATTTACTTAATTAAGTAATAAAACAAAAACTTAATCCATTTAAGAAAAGAAAAACACAAAAATAAAAGAATAACACTTAATTTAAGACTAAAAATAAATAAAAAACCTTTAAATAAAAAATGTCCTTCAGCTGTGGGTTCATGGGAACGGTCCCAAGAAAGCTGGCAACATTACCTTTTTGGATAGCCAAGCTAATACGTTGGCAGAGGTAGCTGCCAGCCTTCTTGTCATCGGAGACTTCAACAAGGCGAGCACTCAACTCTTTAACAAGCTGCTTGGCCTCCGGCCCCCATGGACCCAATGTCTCCACCGCAAACGGAACAAATATATAATTGGGACCCAGGTTTGCATATTTGTGCCGTTTGCGATTTTCAGTACTTACCGCAGCAGCCCCCACATGAAGTGAGGTGGCGCCACGGTGTCAGAACAGGTTGCATCCCACACCAACGGCCTGCCAAGCTTCCAGGGCCCGATGGTCATACCGTCGGGTCTCTTGCCATCGCTGTAAAAAAAAAGTAAAAGTAGATAGTGTTGATTAATTTTGGCGAGTTGGATTGAGCCACGATAGCATAGTTGGCAGTGCACCTGATACGGCATGTCATAGGGTGCAGGTTCGAATCCCACTCGTGGATTTTTTTCAACACTTTGTCTTTTTTCAAATTATAATTTGTTGTCAATAATATTTGCGTTAAATTATATGTAAATAATCATACGTATAAATTAGCCATTGTTCAACTCTAAACACTGTTTTATAGTAAAAGGGTGATTCGTGTTTGTTAGAGGGTGTATGTGTGCGTTGCGAACGCGGTATGTATTTAAGCTTACCTTCTGTAGTCTCGTTATTTCATGTCTATTATCAGTTTCTAAAAATATTACTCTAATGAAAGATATAAATAACAAAATGGCTACCGCGGCGCTGATCAGATACGAGCTTCGGCTAAAAAGTTTGCTCTGAAAGGTTGGTGATAGCGCGCCTTTATCTAAAAGCTAGCCTGCACAGAGCAGTGAAGCGAAACAGATTAAAAATCTAATTCAGAATATTTAAATCACTACTTTCTATAATTTTTTTTGTTTTTTATGGGTAAACATTTGGGACTTTATCTCACCTGATGTTAAGTTAAATAAGGCCGAAGGTACTTCACCCAGAACCTTTAACTAATGAGGCCTGGTTATCTTATCTCTAGCTGCCGGAACACAACAATCAACGCAGTGATGTTATGGCTACATACATATCAGATAAGATAGTGGTAGCTAGCCCGGCGAACAAAGAAGCCCACTTGTTTGCGCTCATCAACCACGACGCCGGCCATGGATGACGACGGGACCCGAGAAGACGGTGCAGCGGGGAAGACGGCCATATTAAAAACTGGCGCGGCCAACTCGATTAAAAGCACTTTTTATCTTCTGTTTCTAAATGTTTGGCGCGACCAACTAGATTTTATACGCATTCTTTTCATTCTGTTTGTCATATTTAATTCTCCAATTGTAAGTCAAATAATAAAGCATTTGTTCTCAAGGTTAATAAAATCATTGAATTCGACCTGTCCAACCTGTACACGATATACTTAATCTTAATCATCAACATCACTGTGTACACAATCATGTCCCCTCGCTGATAATCAAATCCGGGACCTCTAGTTCCGAGACCGATGGTATTAAACAATAGACCACAGAGGCGGTTTTTTTAATATTTGCACGTAGGTTGATATATCGGCTCTGGCTGGACCCAACGCTGATGATATAACAGCAAGTTGGGCCAGACATTTTGAATAAAAAATAATTGATTTAGTTGACCAAATTATTATTATCTTTGTATTTTTGTTCTATTGACTTTTGTATGCCTGGGTGGTAGGGCCGAGCGAATGCGATCTTCTTCCAAATCATGGAGGAGCTCATATTATATGTTTTATATAGTTACGAACAGTGTCACACCTGACAAAAGCCTCGACCATTGAAGTCAATATTTTCGAGCCGTTTGAGGTTAAAACCCTCGGCCGGTGGACTCCGAATGCTCATGTTTTGTTTAATGACATCTCCAAACGGCTGGTTGACACTTCCCATGACCCAAAGGCTGGCTTTTTCCTTGGCCAGAGACTAAGCATTGCCATTCAACGTGGCAATGCCGCCAGTCTCTTGGGTACTTTACCAGTCGAATTCGACGCGGAGGAATTTTTTGACGCCATATTTTAGGTTTGTATAAGTTTTAGTTACTTTAGGTTATTATAATCTCAGATATTAATTTTGTAATTTTCAATAATAACATATTAATCATAGCCAAAATACTTAAAGTCACTTAAAGTCACTGACTCGAATTTTTGCACGTTTGCGAGTAGGCCGAACAAATATACTCGTATACCATTGTAAATCTAATTTAGGAGCTATAACTTTGTTTGCCTTGAAATCTATTCAACACGACATACGCTGGTTGGCTTCCACAAATTCGGGCTATGCATTGAAAAATACAAATTAACACAATAAGTATAGTTTTTTTTTCTGTTTTTAATGTATTCTGTTGTCTCTGTCTCGTTGCCTACTCTGTGGCTAAGTGATTTTTGTCAGTGGTACACATATCAGGTGAAGTGGACATGGGTTTCAATCGCGTGACGCGGCTGGCCAGGGACACATTGCAATGTAAGTATAATATTATAGATTTATTATTTATTTTTTTTAATTTCAGAAATTTTACTGGCTGATAACTAGAAAACAAGCTGATCCAAATGTTTAATGATTAATGGAAAAAGTGTCGATAACTGGTCCCTGTCGAACACTGGTACCACTAGCCTACAGTCAGTCAGCTTCAAAATAATCTGAGCGTTCAAACCTACCAAAAATATCTGAACGTTCGACAAAAATCACTCATAGCCCAATACGTGAAAGATGTACTTTCATTCAATATCATTTGTTCTCAAACAACAAATAAAAATTTCTACGTCTTGAGATAAGGTTGATTTTTGTCTACTATAATTTGACTTTGTTTTTCTGAAACAATTTTTTACTTTTACGATAGTACTGTAGTGGTACTGTATGACATTGTGGAAATTGTAACTTTTACCTGATGCAAATTTGTTAACGTATATTTTTTATTTTATGTTTATTTGTCGTGGTTGTCTTCTATATTTTTGTGTTTATTGTAATGGAAAGTGTCCTGCTATGATAGGGCATTTTCCAATATTTTTGACGCTGTAAGGGAGAAAAGTGTGTTTCCCTGTGTGGTGCCGGGGATAAAGTATTGCACCACCCCATCTCTTCCCGTGGGTGTCGTAAAAGCCGACTAAGGGACCATTCCAGAGGATGGGCAGCAGCATCTCTCTGAGGTTACCCTCAACCTACTGCGATCGCCAACCCGCCTGCCAAGCGTGGCGATTACGGCAAATACCCCTCATATCCTTGGGAGAGGCCTTTGTCCAGCAGTGGACGTCTTTTGGCTGAGATGATGATGAAGGGAGAAAATAGCTGGACACTTGCTGAATTTTTATGCCGGTTCTTCTCAGTATAAGATCTCCCGCCCAGAGTAGACCTACGAACCGATGGCATAGTGACATTCACAAGAGCTACTTGTAGCCTAAACTGAATAAATGATTTTGAATTTTGAATTATGTCAAATGTTCAGATATTTTTGGTCTGTTTGAATGCTCAGATAATTTTGACGCTAACTGTACTACCATGTAGTATACAACAAATGATTTAAATTATATTTGATTTAAGCTTTATATGCGTCTAAACCCAACAGCAATCTGTTTCCAAAGAAAAAAACACGTAGTCTTATAGACTCCCTCGTAGATGATAAATCCGTAGCATAGCCCTTTGTCGTAGTCTCTAAATCTATTCGGAGCTCGAGCGCGCGAATACCAGACACAATAGAATTTTAATTGTTATCAGCCACCAGGTAGGCTACTCTTGACGCAAACTCAATCTCAATACAATTCCAATGCGATTAATATGTATCGATATTGGGATAAGTTTCGCAATTTCGAAACGCCCCATCTCGATAATAATTTGTTCACTCAATTTCCACGCAATTTAATTCCAATGTGGCGCTATTATCGCTTTTAAAAGTGCCATTTGAATTTTTTAGATTTGTGATTGGAAATTGATTATTGCAATTGTGTTTCAAGAGTAACCCTACTGGTGGTCAATCGACGCTCAAGGGGTTAATTAATATTATAAAGCTGAAGAGTTTGTTTGTTTGGTTGAACGCGCTAATCTCAGGAACTACTGGTTCGAATTGATTTTTTTTGTGTTGAATAGGTAGTCCATTTATTGAGGAAGCATATAAGCTATATTACATCACGCTATGACTAATAGGAGTGGAGCAACAATGAAAAATGTTGCAAAAACGGGAAAATACTAAGTAACGCGGGGCACAGCTACTATATTATATGTTACGGGTAAGCACTTGGCTTTATCTCATCTGATGTTAAGTGATGATGATGCAACAATATTTGCGTAAAATTATATACCTATACTTAACCATAATCATTTTAGAAGTGCTGTTAAGTGCTGTCAAGTATAAAGTATTTGTCCTTTGAATTGATTGTTGCTACTGTCAAAATACCCATTATTGTCTGCAAGCTTTAAAAACTCACTCTTGACATCCCCCCTTCTACCTTCCCCCCATGCGGGAGCGAAATGATCAGAGCAGGACAGAACACGTATTGATCCGGCCCGCCGCTTATGTACTTGCAATTATATTATGTACTCAGCAGCTTTGTGTTGCGGCTTACAGAACATTTCTAATACATACATGTTACATTGTATATTAATAGTAAAATGTTGTTTATTGGTAAGGTAGATAGGTAGGTAGTAGGTACTTCATAATGATTAGTTTAAGGCGAATGGTAAGGCACACTAGCGAATTTGATAACTGCTAAACTGGAATTTTTTTCAAACATTGCGGACCTTCCGACACTAGGCAAACATCTATTATTTAATAATTGTGCACTACTTTTAGGTTTTTTTTTGTATTCATTCGCTAACACCAAAAGTGGCCACTGTTTGTGAATAAACGCGATAGCCCGTTTTGTGAATAAACCACGCAACAAAAAGTAGTGCACAATTATTAAATAAATACTATGGATGCTTTCCTGTTGTCGGACGGTACGCAATGTTTAAAAAGATCGGGTCCGTTAGTAATTGTTAAATTATCAATTGGTGGCGCTAGTGTGCCTTACCCTTCGCCTTAAAGGACATAATGTTCATTAGAGTTTTTTTATACTAAATTAATAATAGCAACATTTTTTTTCTGAAATACTTAAGTATATCTCTACCTAGTCATTTTAGCCCTGTTTTTCTTCCTGGCTATTCTCTTCTTTGTCCCAAGTGATGAATGAATTTATCAGCTTCATCATCATCATCATCATCATCAGCTTACACTAGTCCACTGCTGGACATAGACCACTCCAAGAGCACGCCACTGAGCACCATCCGCGGCTACTCTCATCCAGCTCTTGCCAGCCACCTTGCGAAGATCGTCGCTCCACCTAGTCTGAGGGCATCCCACAATATTTGAATTTAAATTTATTAAAAATAAAATGAAAATTGTGGATTTAGAACACACAAATAAATTAAGTTAGAAACCAGTTTTACCCTCTTTTTAAGAGCGTTTACGCCGCACATGCACTAGCGCCGCCAATGAAAAAAAAACGACGGGTTGCACTCTGGGAGTGCCGGCAGAAGTGAAAACTTGAATATTAACGTTGTGCATTTTTGATATTTTTTTGCACGAATTGCTTTAATTATCAGTATAAAAGTACTCTCATTTATGTGGTGGAATACAATATTTATTTATTGGGCTATCGTACACAAACATGGCAATTTATATTACATTAAAAAGTTATATTAAGTTATATTAAAAATTTATATTACGCCGCGCCAGCTGTCTTCTCTCCATCCGTCTTACGAATTTTCGATCAGGTCACGTGTCCTGACGCGAGTTTAACATTTTTTACCCATTCCTCTACTCTCCATCCGTCTTACGAATTTTCGATCAGGTCACGTGTCCTGACGCGAGTTTAACATTTTTTACCCATTCTTCTACTCTCCATCCGTCTTACGAATTTTCGATCAGGCCACGTGTCCTGACGCAAGTTTAACATTTTTTACCCATTCCAAAAAGTGCACAACGCCGCTAAAGAAAGTTTCACTTCAAAAACATCTAGTAATTAGAGATAGAGAGTCAAATTATGCTCAACAAACTATTTGAATGAAGTAATTTAGCAGGTTTTTACGTCACCTAATGAACATCTGACATGTTATGGTTTAGTTTAATACGGCGTTATAGTTGCAAGTGGCCGGTTTTAGCTGTAACGTCTTTTTTAACTAAACCTTAACATGTTAGATGTTCATTAGGTGACGTAAAAATGCTAAATTACTTCATTCAAATAGTTTGTTGAGAATAATTTGATTTTCTATCTCTAATTACTAGATATGTTTTTTTTTACTGGCGGCGCTAGTGTACGTCGTAAACGCTCTTAATCTTTTAAAATCATTTTTCATCTCGTCCTCCTTGATGATTGCTGTTTGGAGCAGCTTCGAAATCCTTTCCAACTTTTCCAATTTTTATAACATAAGTACCTCCCCTGTGCGGGAAAAGTTTTTGTACAAGCAACGACAAAAGTGTAAAAGAGAATATAAAATTAGTGACACACAATTTTCAATTATGATAATAAACATTTGAAAAGTTTTTATGCATATAAAGCTTTTGTGTTAAGCATCATGAAGACCAAGTGTATTGCTTACCCGTAAGGAATAAAATAAATGTAATACGATATTGTATTCTAGAGGGACCCAACCACTAGTTACATCAGATTCATTCATACTCGCTAGAGAACAGCGATTCATCCCTAGGATGATCCCGAGGATATTGAAATTAAAAAAAATCCTAATTTCAACAGAGATGATGGTTGGAATTATTACCACCGGCCTGGTTTCGATTATAAAACCCATGAAATCCCAGCCCCAACACCATACTGCTAGACCAAAAGATACGAAGCACTTTCTGCGTAAAACGGAACACACCAGATCAAAGTAAAATGAGGGTATGCAAGTTACTAATTAATTATGAGACGACCAACACCTTAGTCTCCCTGTGACCACGGACCCTGCAAAGAGTTCAAAACAATATAGTAAAATAAACGCGAGTAAATAGTGGTCATATCGGAGTAGGTTAAACCTACTTTTTGATTCTCCTTCGGCTCCTTCTCCATCTCTTTAATAGAAGTAGACATAAACATTTATTCGCCAGAAACATGGTAAAGAATGGTAGAGGATTCGAGATCGTTCCAAAAAACAAATTATTACCGCTGACTTAACGTTTTCCACTCGACTGTACCCATATTTCACTGACGAAACTTCTGGGAACTTTCACATCTTCCAAAACATCTGCTTAAAGTTGTGTCTACAATATGCGGCGTAGTAACTAGGATATAATGTATAATATTTACATTATGTATCTATACCAATATTATAAAGCTGAAGAGTTTGTTTGTTTGGTTGAACGCGCTAATCTCAGGAACTACTGGTTCGAATTGAAAAATTATTTTTGTGTTGAATAGTCCATTTATTGAGGAAGGCTATAGGCTATATTACATCACGCTATGACTAATAGATTGTTCACTAAATAACGCGGGCGAAACTGCGGGGCACAGCTCGTCTAGGTATACAGGTCGACTTTTTTATCACCGTCCAAACCTTATGAGATGACTCCCGTGATACAATCGAACAACTTTTACTATTGGACCAACTTCCTAATTTGAAAAAAAAAATCAGCTGTTCCATACAAAACATCAATATTCATTCGAACAAAATGTATGGAACAGCTGATATTTATTTTCGAGTTAGGGAGTTGGTCCAATAGAAAGAGTTGTTCGTTTGTATCACGGGAGTCATCTCAGAAGGTTTGGATGGTGATAAAAAAGTCGACCTGTATATCTACGCTCACTATATTTCGTATCTCATGGGGTAGCAACATAGTACCGTGCTTATTTATTCTGTATATATATATTATATATACTATTGTAGGATATTAGCCGCCATTTTGGCAATAATGCCTATAAAAGCACGCTGCAAAGCAGAGCGGCTCTCTTTCCTACGGCGGTCGTCACGGTGCACGGATCTCTGGTTGTATCGGCGTCAGACGCTTTCCATATTCTCTTTATCATTTGTATTTGTGTTGATTTCGTTCTTTAAGTCTTATTTTGTTAAAATCATTAAAGTTTAGAATTATGTTAGTTTTGAGTTAATTGAATTAAACGTTCAGTGTTCATAAGTTTATTTTTTTTTAATTGAAATTTCACGACCGATCTAATATCAGAAGTGGGATATCAACCCAAGCATATGCCAATTGTAGGTGTTTTTCTTGAAGCTAAAGAACGAAATCTAGACTACCCGCGTTTACGTTTTATGTGTTGTGTTAACTTTTGTGCTATCATCGTGCTGTTTTGGTGTTACGAGTGTGTGAGCCATGCCGAACGAGCGTAGTTCACGTAGTAGATCACGGAATAGATCGCATCGACATCGTCGGTTGCGTTCTAGCTCCTCAGATCGTTCACTAACAAATTCCCGTAATCGGAGGCGTTCTCGATCGCGATCGCGTACGTCTACACGGCATCGGTACAGGGATAGAACGCCAAACTGTCATACAACCCGCGATAGTACCTTAGACACGATTTTATCGCGACTAGAAGTGATTGAGAATAATTTCACGACTACCCACGGAAAAGACTCAGAAGCCTCGGTGCCATCCGCTACCCAGGCTATTGTTGATGCGATACGGCTAATTAACCCGGGACGTGTACAAAATTATTACGTGTCCAACTTTGACCCGACTATTCACGACATAGATTCATGGTGTGAAGAAGTAGACCGTGCACAGTTAACAAATCATTGGTCCGATAAAGAGTGCTTGTCGCGCGTGGCAGGGTGTTTAAAAGGTGACGCGAAAACCTGGTTAAACGAGTGGGTAACCAGTGACAGATCGTGGACTAGTTTTAAACGCGAATTTCGGCCACTTTGTCCAAGGAAACTAGACTATGCGAACATTTTATTTGAAACTATGAATGCGACGTCCGACAAGTACTCTTCATATGCTGAATACGCGCGGCGTACTATTTTACGTCTACGCATAGTCAAAGGACTTAGTGACGAGTTGTTGACACAAATAGTTATCCGCGGAATTAATGACGCGCAAGTCCGGGCCGCGGCTGCAAACGCAGAATTGACCTCTGATACTTTAGTTTCGTTTTTAGCTATTTATACGAAGCCTACTCAATCTAACCTCACTAAGGCGACCTCGAGGGTTGCAGCGGTGCCTCAACCCCGTCACAATAAGAGACTCAGCGAAAGGCCAACCTCATCACAGTCACGGTGTTTTAACTGTAATCAAAATGGCCACATGAGTTATAACTGTCCTAAGAAACCGAAGCCGGTAGGTTCTAATGTAAAGATTTGCACTTTTTGTAAAAAGAAAGGACATACGGAGGATAACTGCTTCGCTAAGGAGAGGTCAGCGCCACGAAACACGCATAATGTTAACTTCTGCTCTGACCTCACAGGCACCGATAGCAAGAGAGATATAACGACTGCTGTAGTGCAGGGTATCCCAGTTGATGTCCTCATTGATAGTGGGGCACATGATGTCTCCCTAATATCTTCAGATGTTGCTAAATATCTTTCATGTACCATTAAGCCCATTAATTGTGCTTTAAAGGGATTAAGTAATCAAGAGATTGTAGCGAAGTCATACGTCACTCTTACGGTCGAGTTAAACTACATCTCGTTTGAAGCGGATTTCGTGGTGGTTCCAGCGACATGTATGTCCACACCTATGATAATTGGTACCGATGTATTGAATAGGGACGGTATAACATATGTTAGAACTAAAAATAGTCAATTCCTAACGCGTATGCCTATCAAAAAGGCTGAAGTTTTTACGACTAGTACTAAGATAGCCATGGAAATTAATACACCCCTTCAGGGCACGGAACGCGAATCCTTGATGAAAGTGATAAACGACTTCTCTCAATTTTTGATCTCGGGCACGGCCACCACCACCGTGACTACGGACGAAATGCACATAAACGTAACTAGTGACGTACCGATTACGTACCGCCCGTATAAGCTTTCGCATAATGAGAAGTTGAAGGTCCGCGAGATTGTGAATGACCTTCTGGAGAAGGGAATAATTAGGGAATCAGAGTCTGAGTATGCCAGTCCGATCATTCTGGTCAAAAAGAAGGACGGGTCGGATAGAATGTGCATAGACTATCGCGCCCTTAACCGCATTACTGTAAAAGACCGCTACCCGCTTCCTCTCATTGACGACCACATTGATCGACTTGGTGATAGGAAAATAACGCGGTTTTCGTCACTGGACATGGCCACTGGCTTCCACCAGATAAGGATTAATAGCGCCTCAGTACAACGGACGGCCTTCGTTACACCGGAAGGTCATTATGAGTTTCTCAAAATGCCTTACGGTCTAACGAACTCACCGATCGTGTACCAACGAATCATCAACAAAACGTTACGGAAGCTTATTGATGCAGGGAAGATACTGGTGTACATCGATGACGTATTATTGATGAGTACCACGGTCCAGGAAGGCATTCACTTGTTGCGCGAAGTTCTTACCACTTTGACTCAGGCGGGTTTTTCGATTAACCTCCGTAAATGCGTTTTTCTGACTACAGAGATCGAGTACTTAGGGCGAATCATAAGTCAGGGTCAGGTCAGGCCGAGCCCTCATAAAATAAAGGCTTTGGTAAATTCCCCCGCACCAAGAAATGTTAAACAGGTTAGGCAGTTTTTAGGTCTAGCCGGATATTTTCGGAAATACATCAAGGGTTATGCAACGAAAACGTTCTGCATCTCTCAGTTGTTAAAAAACGGTACTCCATTCGATTGGGGCTCCAAACAAGAGCAGGTTCGTCAAGAAATTATTTCAATTTTAACGAATGAGCCTGTTCTTGCCATTTTTGACCCCAAACTTCCAACGGAAGTTCATACTGACGCAAGCAGTATTGGCTACGGAGCAGTTTTGTTACAAACCCATGAAAAAGCTGACAAGAAAGTTGTGGCATACTTTAGTAAGGTCACACAAGGTGCGGAGAGTAGGTACCATTCCTACGAATTAGAGACGTTGGCAGTGGTAAAAGCGTTGCAAAACTTTCGTCACTATTTAATCGGAATTCAATTTAAAGTAGTAACAGATTGCAACGCTCTGAAGTCCACGGAGCGTAAAAAGGACCTATTGCCACGAGTAGCACGCTGGTGGATCTATCTCCAGGATTTCACCTTCGAGATCGAATATAGAAAGGGAACTATGATATCACACGCTGACTTCTTGAGTAGGAATCCCCCTCTCGAAGTAAACAATATTTCCAGGCCCCGTAACTGGGCTCAGATAGCTCAGGCGGCCGATGGAGAAACTCAAAATCTCATCCAGCAGCTTAACGAAGGGAAGTTAGATTCCAGTCGTTATGTGCAACAAAATGACCTTTTGTACTATAAGTACACTACTGTAGGTGAGGAGCCAAGACTCCTATGTTTCATCCCAAAAGGACATCGCCTTAGCTTGCTCCGCATCTTTCATGACGAGCATGAACATATCGGGTCTGACAAAACTTTAGATCTCATTTTGAAGCACTTTTGGTTCCCTGGCCTCAGACAATTCGTAAAAAAATACATTGAACATTGCCTAGTTTGCTTAACAAAAAAACGAGTGCCCCGGGCTCCACACCAAAACATAACCTCATGGGAGAAACCGGAATTACCCTTTTCCGTCATACATTTGGACGCATTAGGACCACTCCCGGAGTCGAATGGCTTCAAGTTTGTGCTCCTAGTTGTAGATGCCTTTACAAAGTACACGTTACTCTATTCCATTTATAGGCAAGACGTAGAAGAACTTTTACGAGTGGTAACGAATGCTATCTCACTATTCGGAGTTCCAAAACTATTTATAACCGACAAAGGCCGTATGTTTGACTCTACTAAGTTTGTAGGGTTTGTAAAAAAGATGGGATCCGATATACACCACATAACGCCGGAGATGCACCATTCAAATGGGCAAGTCGAAAGGTATGCTAGGACGGTCCTCAACATGATCCGCATTGAAGTCAACCACAAAGACGCTGCCTGGTCCGAAACACTGTGGAAGTTGCAGTTAACCCTCAATGTTACAAAACAAAAGACGACTCAGACTTCTGCTTTGAACCTCATGATTGGTGTCGACGCCACGACCCCTGTTATTCGGTCGCTCATACGAGATATAGCACTGGAAGGGTCTCAGCCAAACCGTGAAGCCCAAAGAGAGCTACGCAGACATCGTGCTACTGAGTTGTTGCGAAGAAACCAAGCTCAGCAAAATGAATACGTGAACCGCAACAGACGTCCACCTCGGGTTTTTAATATAAATGATCTTGTATTTGTCATTAAGTTTTCACAGTCAACGGGAAAACTGGATCCTGGCATGCGAGGCCCCTACAAGGTCGTGCGTGCGCTTCCGAGTGGACGTTACGAGCTGTGTCTGCTAAGTGGATCTTATGGAAAGACCACCCAAGCGGCAGCCCAGTACATGGTGCCGTGGAAAGGGGAATGGTGTCCCGAAACTTGCGCTGCATTTTTTGAGCGTGAGTATTTTGAAGACGCCCCTTGTCCATTTTATGGATATTTGTGTGCGTAGGCGGAGTCACCTGCTATGCGAGTGGCTCTGCGTCAGTCAAACTGCGGGGTGACTGACTCACCTTTCATGTAGAGGACGGACTGCGGGACGTTCCTATTGGCAAACAGACTGCGGGATGTTTGCCCTACATGACGGTCATGGTGAATGTTGTATGGATCCTATGAATAAATGAGTGACGAATGACATATAGCGAGCAAGTATGAGCGTTAATTAATGTTTTGGGCTGCTATATAGTTTGTGTTTTAATAAATTTTCGTATGAAACAGTGTGTTGGTTTAGCTATGAGTGATTGCGATTACTATTAGAAGGGCCTTGAAAGATGAAGTTTGTGAGTTTAGGCAGAACCGTTATTTGATGTAATAGTAATCATGTGTCCTTTCAAACAGATGACGATAACTCCGAGGACACCGTTACCCCCGCAGACAACCATAAGCCAAGCGAACTCTCTACTTGCGAGGTTCCGGTCGCTGGACCCTCGGGCACCTCCGGTTCTCGCGATGTACCATCACTGCCAAGCATGCCAGATATTTCTGATGCAGTCGAGGACGACGCATAAATCAGGAGAGGCCGTGTAGGATATTAGCCGCCATTTTGGCAATAATGCCTATAAAAGCACGCTGCAAAGCAGAGCGGCTCTCTTTCCTACGGCGGTCGTCACGGTGCACGGATCTCTGGTTGTATCGGCGTCAGACGCTTTCCATATTCTCTTTATCATTTGTATTTGTGTTGATTTCGTTCTTTAAGTCTTATTTTGTTAAAATCATTAAAGTTTAGAATTATGTTAGTTTTGAGTTAATTGAATTAAACGTTCAGTGTTCATAAGTTTATTTTTTTTTAATTGAAATTTCACGACCGATCTAATACTATATATACTACCATATATACAATATATACTATATATATATATATATTTAAGTTATTTTTATAATCCAGACATTTTGTTTGTCGACGTCGCGGCGCGTCGTCTCCCTCCGGCCCTGTCAGAATAACAGCGCTTCTACGGCACTCAGCCCATCTTTGAGTGTCGTGAGGGTAATACTCGTATGCTGAGACAGGGTCCTTGTTGGCCTCACACACTGCTTTTGTACTTACTTGCTACTTATATTATCTTTTAATTGTTTTTTTCTTGTTTACCTTTCTTATTCTTATTAACGTTTGCTTTGTTTTGACTGCATTGTATCTTGTGTGTGTGTGTGTGTGTGTGTGTGTGTGTGTGTGTGTGTGTGTGTGTCAATAAATATTTTTCTTCTTCTTTTCTTCTTTATTGTGTCACTTAATAACATATGCACATCATGCCCATTCCTGCCAAGAGTAGATCTCTGCAGCATGTAGAAATGTGCATGTGCATTTGATTAGTATTGTGAAGTAGTGGTGGATTATTAACCGTTAAGTTAAGTGTTCCCGAACTTAACCATCACCATCATCATCATCAGCTCATTTTTGGATAGGGAGAACGGGCCATAAACCACCACGCGGGCCCAGTGCGGTGCGGTGGTTGTTAACGACTGCTAATGCAGCCGGGACCAACGGCTTTACGTACCTTCCGGAGCACGGAGGAGCTCGAGATGATACATTTTTGGTCACCCATCCGATGACCGGCCTTTGCGAAAGTTTCTTAACCTCAGCACTCGCAGACCGGGCGCGTTAACCAATGCGCCACCGAGCTCCTCATCATAAGTTCAATTTTAATAAATACGTAATTTTTACAAAAACACAAATACTGAAAAAATTTCCACGAGCAGGATTTGAACCTGCACCCTTCTGACATTCCGGGTCAGGTGCTCCTCCAATTGAGCTATCGTAGTTCTAACCATCCCGCCGAAATTATTCAACACTATTTACTTTTTGCTTTGAAAGCCAAAGAATTTTATAATAGCTTGCCTACTTCTTAACTGATCTTTAGTATTTGTAAAAATATTATGATCGGATGTTAATGACGGTAGTTGTTGACATTGAATGGGCGCCTTTGGCTTTCAAAGTAAAAAGTAAATAGTGTTGAATAATTTCGGCGGGCTGGTTAGAACCACGATAGCTCAATTGGAGGAGCACCTGACCCGGTATGTCAGATGGGTGCAGGTTCAAATCCTGTTCGTGGAAAAAATTTTTCAACATTTGTGTTTTTGTAATTTGTTTCGCAACAAAAATTTGCGTTAAAATTATTGAAACATTTTACGTAATTTTTATTAATGCCATCGTGCTCTTTTGCCAATGTCAAAGTTAGGAATGATAGTGTGGAATAAAATTGCTGTAAGTATTATTTCTTACAGACGATTTATTTATATTTGACAGTATGCCAAGAATATTTTTTATCAGAACAAAGGTTCTGATATGACAATGTTCTCATATTAATTAAAACTGCAAATCCTTCTAATTGCCCCAAGACAAAGGCGTTATATGCAGGCAGCCATTTCAATTTACAATGACGTCATATAACACCACTTTTCCACAGATGTTGGTGATCAGAATTCTCGGCGTGCTATTGGGCGTGGCGCTAGGGGTGGTTCTGAGCGACCAATCAGACTCGAGCGGCGTTGAAGAAGCGCCAATGGAAGAGCAACAGGAGAATTACGCGGGAAAGAGACGTATAGAGACGCCGGAGGTGGTTTTACAACTGAAATATGATAGAGGGGGACTGAATAGGATATATCTGGCGCAGTTCAGGAAGGGCAAGAAAGTCTGGAGCCCCTCAGTGTCTGCCAGAAGCGAGCTGTGCTCGGACCTCTGTCACGCGGGTGCGTGCTTTTTTGTTTTTGTTTTTTGTGTTGTTAGTGATGTGGCGTGCCGTTTTAGTGTTGTGACTTTTTTATAATTTTGTAGCCGATACCAACGAAAATAAGCAGGTGGGTTGTGTGAGTTTATTACTAAGAAAAAAACTAGTTATTTATAAAAATAAAAACAAATTTAAATAAAGATATATTAATGTACACTTGCGTGCAAAGAAATCGAACCATCGTTACATTTTCATACCAACTAGCTTAATTTAAAGTAGGTACTTTTACGTCCTGATGGATTCCTGGAATTATCGGGTAACTCTTTCGCTTCTCAACTCTATAAATCGTTTAAGCTGTGTTGAAACAGTGTTTTACATTAAAAAATAATGACAGTATAGCATTGCAATGTAGAATAATTCTAAAACCAAAATCACCGAGCCGTTTTCAATTTCAAAACAAATAACACAGTTGGGCACCGATCCTAACTGCACCTGTCGGAGAATCTAGCACTTAAGCAGGTAACGGGGACAAGCTTGCGTGATGGCATACCCTCTAGAAAACCCTTTGAGGAGCCCTTTAAGTTTTTTGACGCTTCCAAAAAAATTCAGTGACGCTGAAAACGTCGGCTTTTTTATTTTATTTTATAGATAGCTCGGCAAATGACTCCATCTCACCTGATGTTAAGTGGAAATGGAGTCCAGACGCGAAGACAACTGGTGCAGCGTGAAAACAAACGTAGCATCAGTTAACCTCACTCTGCCGGCCCACAAGGTGCTTCTTCACGCCTCTTTTGAAGGACCCCATATCATAGGAAGGAGGGAAAACGTGCACTGAGAAAAATGGATTGAAGTCGACGTAGTAAAATATTATGCAAACATTCTAAAATACCCTGCTTACCACTAAAAAAACAGTGCGCAACACTTTAAATAGTGATACGAATGTATATCTATTCTGCTGGGCATTAAACTTCATTGTGCAAGAAATCTCACCAAAATATAAAGTACAAATGTCTTATCTTTTATCGTAAAATTATGGATATCATCATAATCTACAGTGGTCAAAGCACAATAAATCAGCAACGTCTTAAATGCACCATAAAATATCGCTTTTTGCGTAGTAAGTTATGGTTCAAAGGGTAGCATCATTACATTTGATGCAATGCATGTATATATTTCAAACTATGCAGCAAGTTTGATGGTGCCATTCTCGATTATTTGCACCATAAGTATATCAATCACAAGGAACATTAAAATTCAGTGCGATAGATATTATTGCACGTTAAAGAATCGTGCCAGGTTGAAAAAATATTGCTCAAGTTTTTAGGTTGTTTTAAAATATGGTGCGTATGCACATAAAGATTACGTGCATGCATCGAACGCGGGGGTTTCCAGGGCGGGGGTCCGGGGACGGGGATGTAGGCGAGTCGCCCCGTCGGTGTTGCCCGACGCAATGTGACATCTCTCTCATTTCATCATTGTGACCTTGAGCGCGAGCGTGCGTTGCGTGTTGTGCTGTGCTTTTAGCTACCTACTTTATATAAATGGATCCCATGGGAGAACTACTTAGCAAATGGGACTTTGGTGAAGAAATCATCGAACACTTTGCCAGTAAGTACCTAGTTACCTATTTTTTTCATTTCGTCAAACGCGTGGTGTTAAAAAAGATAGAATAAGTACCTACTTTCTTAAGTTTTAAAAAACATGAATTGTAAATCTATTAAACTATATTTATTAGCGGTGTTATGAAAAATGTAATTTAAAATATTTATCAGTGCCAAATTCTAGTAAATACCGATTTATAGCATTAAATAATTTAGGTACGTAAGTACTTTTGTTTTAAATTTGGATTAGAATACATAATTTAAGATTCTGATAGCGATTCTATTCCGATAGCAATAAGTATTATTTTTACCCACGATGGACGGAACGGAACGGAGGCGGTATATGCGTTTGGGGTTAGAGGTTGTTTGTTTGTTTGTTTATATGGATTTCTGTTAGCATTTTCCCCGGAAACTACTAGGCCGATTTGGCAAAACGTCTTTATTTTATTATATTGTATTCATATTATTAATTTTGTTTCAGGTGAAGTTGAATTGGTAAAAAGCGCTATAGACCAGCTGGTCTATAGCTGAAGGGAGACATCGTGGGCGTTCCCTGGCCGACAATTGAAGAACTATGGTCGGAGACAGTTAGAGCCCGTCTATATACCTGTTATCACGAAACGGGCAAGGTTCAAGAATATTTAAACACCTATACTGTCCTGAAGGGATCTGAAGGCTGGAGGCTTCTCATTAAAATCTTTATGCACCTTTTTTATAGATTACATGATGGTTTTCTAATAATAATAAAAATTATTTAAATCTATGTTACTAACTATTTTTTGGATAAATTATAATTTTTATGGAAAATAAATGTTTGTATAATTTTAAAGTTTTTTTTTTATTACTTACATACCCTAGACTTTGTGTGTGATTATTACTACAGGCATCGTGAATTTCAGCACATTTTTTCTGTACTTATTATAATAATGTATTGTGATGTATGTGGATATTTTTCAGGATTAGCACTAAATCTATACATGGTGTTTCCCGACGACGAATAATATATTCAAATTAGTGTTCGGAGAGGTATCCTTAGTCAGACAGGATTGATAGGTCAAAAACGACCGAATTTTTCGTTTGACCTATCAATATTGCCTGACTCAGGATACCTCTTCGATCACTAAGTTGATTATACTATTTTATCGTCCGGAAACACCCTGTATAGATTTAGTGATAATCCTGAAAAATATCCATGCCATCACGATATTAAATAGTGCGAAAAAAGTGCTCGAGCACGTAAAAAGATCATGCCGATGTAAAAAATCACTATAACAGTTAGTGCACTCGCATGTAAAGACATGCTTCCAGCAATCATATAATATCATGGGTAGGCACGAAATATTTTAGGGCACGACCTGGTAGGCACCAATAAATAAAGTGCAAACGCACATAATAGTATAGTGATACGGAACTATAAGTAATCGCAATGCATTATAATATAAAATGCCGTCAATTAGGTATTTCGAAGCAGTGCACTACATGTTTTCTTTCTTTAGGGCTAAACGTTATGATTTCTTGACCTCTATTTTATAGTGCGAGCTGCAAATAAGGTTGTGACGTCACTATATTACGGTGGAACCATAATTTTGTGTGCACCGTCGGCAGCGTAACTTAACGTGCTTGCACAATTGGTCAAAAAGATGTGCATTCACAATAGTTTAAAGTGCCCCATTTTTCTCAGTGTGTGCTGATAGACTATTCCATCTTTTGGAGGTGCGACAAAGAAACGAGTCACCAAATTTCTTTGTGCGCGATGGGATATATGAGACAGTGAAGCGGTGACTCCGAAGAGCAGCACGTGTACTCCTATGAAGGAAGGGAGAAGGTGGGATGAGGTTAAAGAGCTCTTCAGAGGCCATCAGCGAACTCTTTCCTAATAAACAGTTGAGTTGGGCTTAGGTTCTATGGAGGTCGATGGCGCAGTGGTGAACGCGCCCGGCCTGCGATTGGTTAAGGATGGGTGAGCAAAAAATGTATCATCTCGAGCTCCTCTGTGCTTCGGAAGGCACGTTAAAGTCCCGGCTGCATTAGAAGTCGTTAACAACCACTGCACCGCACTGGACCCGCGTGGTGGTTTATGGCCTGTTCACCCTATCCATCCATAGGGAAGGCTCGTGCCCCAGCAGTGGGGACGTTGATGAGCTGGTAATGATAACGAAAATTATAGGTTTTAAACTAAATCTCATACTCATCTCATCTCATCTCAGAAAAACCCGAAACACACTTAGCCCTTAACCTGGGAATCGAACCCAGGATCTTTGAATAACGAGCCGAGAGCTATGCCACTCTACTACCGAGGCGTTATATATACCGATATACTAATATTATCAAGAAATCTACGTAACTATTTTTTGGTAATGTGTGCTTTTAGATGGGTTTACGTATCTAGTGAAGAAGACGATGCACCGTATGAAAAATCACCGCACTACACGCAATCGACTGTCATTCCATCCACATCACCTTGATGGATGGCGGTCTACTACTGTGCGTTTTTCACGAAATTTCTTGCCTCGAACTACAGTGTTGTGGAACCAGCTCTCGGCGGCGGTATTTCCAGACCGTTACGATCTTGAGATCTTCAAGAAACGAGCCTATTCCATCCTTAAAGGCCAGCAACGCGTCTGCGATTCCTCTGGTTTTGCGGGTGTCCATGGGCGGCGGTGATTAATCTTTATCAGGTAGGCTACTCTTGACGCAAACTCAATCTCAATACAATTCCAATGCGATTAATATGTATCGATATTGGGATAAGTTTCGCAATTTCGGGACGCCCCATCTCGATAATAAATTGTTCACTCAATTTCCACGCAATTTAATTCCAATGTAGCGCTATTATCGCTTTTAAGAGTGCCATTTGAATTTTTTAGATATGGGATTGGAATTGTATTGAGATTGAGTTTGCGTCAAGAGTAGCCTACCAGGTGACCAGCCTGCTCGTTTGCCTCCTTCTTTTATAAAAAAAAAACGTCTGTTTCTGAGATGAAAATTAAGCGGATATTAATAATTTAAATTTAAATTAAATTCAATGATTTGGATTCCACTTGCAGCAAATTGCAGCTTCAAACCACTGCAACGCAGATTTTCAGAGGAGCCCGTGTTGTGTAAATATGTGCGTTTTGTTAAATCTATTTTAAATATTATAAAATAATGTTATCAATAATTAAATAGATAATTATACAGTAGGTAAGGCGTCTAAATTCAATTATAAACCAAATCAAATTAAATAATATATTTGCATAAAAATAAAGAGTTCATGCAAGGATCTTGAAAAACGAATAAGAATATTATATTTATTTATTATCATTATATTTTAATTTAACTTTATGGTAGAAATAATGTGTTGGGTGTCTATAAAGGATGTGGACCTCCTCCGTTTAATATCTAAACGGCTACCATTAAAAAATATTGGACATTACATACATTATCCTGATCCCAACCCAAGGTAAGTAGCTAAAGCACTCGTATCATGAAAATCAGGTACAACGACGGTACCACAACCACCCGGACCCGACACAATATCGAAAAGTTCGTTTTCGACATTGACCCGACCGGGAATTCAACCCGGGTCCTCAGAGTTAGTGCCGCCCAAAATCCGGCGTGCAAGCCACTCCGCTACGAAGGTCGTCAGAAGCACCAATGGTTGGATCTGTCTATAACTATGATTGCAACACAATCACAATTTGCAAAGCAATGACAATTTGAAAAAGTGTTGAAAAAATTTCCACGAGCGAGATTCGAACCCGCACCCTCTGACAGTTCGGGTCAGGTGCGCTATCAACTTACAACTATGCTGTCTTAGCTCAGTCTAACCCGTCGAAAGCTTTTTTGTATGAAAATGCAACAACGGTTCTATTTAATTGTACGCAAGGGTTTAGTGTAGTTAGTTAACAGGAGCTCGATGGCGCAGTCGTAAACGCGCCCGGTCTGCGAGTGCTGAGGTCAAGCAACTTTCGCAAAGGCCGGTCATCGGATGGGTGACCAAAAATGTATCATCTCGAGCTCCTCCGTGCTTTGGAAGGCACGTAACGCCGTTGGTCTCGACTGCATTAGCAGTCGTTAACAACCGCCAATCCGCACTGGGCTCGCGTGGTGGTTTATAGCCCGTTCTCCCTATCCATCCATTGGGAAGGCTCGTGCCCCAGCAGTGGGGACATGAAATAAGCTGATGATAATGTATCTAATATTAAGATATTGGCCAATTCAAGATCATTTTTTCAGTTTAGGCTACAAGTTAGCTCTTATGAATGTCATTAAGTATGCCATCGGTTCGTAAGTCTACTCTGGGTGGGAGATCGTGTACTGAGCAGAACCAGCAAGACTCAGCAAGGTCATTTCTTTTCTCATTTACAGCGTTATAATATTGGTAAAAGCCCGAAGTCTAATGTATTGTTTGTATTTACATTTGCTTCTCGCCCCTAGGTCTGGGTGGCAAGTCGTGCGGAGCCACGTGCGGCGAGCTGACACCGGTAGGGCTCCACATGGCGCTACACAACGGCAGCGACACCGGCGAGGCGTACGGCCAGCCGCGCGTCGAGGTGTGTCCGATGCTGTGCCAGAACATGCTGGGTGAGTGAAAAAAAACCCTTTTCTTCTTTTTTTTATTTTTCGTTCATGTCTTTTTCCTAGTAGCTGGTCTGGCGACATCTTTGGGATGGACGAAAGACATGACGAAAGAGATGAGGCTCTGGACTGGCGCACTGGACCGGCTATATTGGCGTTTTAAAGGAGAAGCTTGGTATTGATAGATTATATGATAATGATGATGTAAAAAGCTAGGCGCCATGTGGGGAGAGCTGTCAAATGATACCGTCTTTTCTTTTTTCTTCTTTCACTGCTTAAAGAACAAAAAGTTGTTCTTTTCTTATTGATTATATCGCGCCCTGGGATTGATAGATAATTTTTCTCAAAAAAATATTAAAAGAAACAATTAAACAACCATCACAAACATTGTTTATCTTGTGTTCAGTAAAAAGGCAAAAAAATCAGTAACAAAAGCGCATCTCAATCGCAATCTCGGTCGGCAAATTTTCGAATATCCCGCGAAGTCGCCCGAATGTATAATTGATGTTTTGTTCCCAGGTCAACCTCTTTGCAACTGTGAATCGGAGCCCGAGGAGCAGTTCCCCGGCGTGGACTGGTCCGGCATCTGCAGCTCGTTCTGCGTCTCCGACAACTATATGCTGAGAGGTACGTGACTACAGTGCGGAAGAAACATAAAAAATATATATTTATTTAAATCAAAAATGGTTGTTATATTTTGCAATAAATAACAACTTCAAAATTGTGTTGCGGTTAATAATAGAACATATATACTAAACGCAAAGACTCGTGGCAGGCGGAGCAATAAAACGTGCAAAAGAGACAGCGCACATCATTTTCTCTCTCGCACTTGCACTGTTAAGGATGACGTCACACAGACACAGAGATGAGCGTTGTTTGTGTACGTGCGTTTATCGATAACAATAGGTCTGAATGTAATAAATTACTTCTAATTACCCTCATTACATGATATGTAATTAAGTAAATATAAGTAAGTAGTAACGATCAACACTTTGCTTGTGCATCGATGAAGCACATGCATTTTGTATTATCGATAGTCCAGTAATTTGCGCGTGCGCATCCCTGTTACAAAAGTGATTTATGGCACCGACTGCCACGAGTCTTTGCGTTTAGTATAGTAATACATTTCGTGTCGTATTTCTAAGAAAAACAGTCACCTAGCACGAGCTGGGCGAAGCTGAGCGGAGTTGAGCAGACCTAGTTGGAACTAAGCAGTGCAGGGCAAAGCGGTACGGAGCAAAGCCGTTAAAATAAAGGTCTCTGCCCATTAGACCGGCGTATCATACCACGACCTCGCTAGGAACGTATCAGGCACGGACTACTGGAGGCTTACCACAAGCTCTTATAGAAGTATTATTGCAGTTGTGAAAGCGAGACGCGTGTAGCGGCGAATATACTCGCGTCTCTTTTCCACAACTGCAATAATACTGCTATAAGAGCTCATAGTAGGGGCACTGTGCCCACTCCAAAGTATCAACAGCGTATCATATCCGTGCATAACGAGTTTAATGACCAGTGGCGTAGCTAGGCGTGGGCGGTGGGCCCTCGCCCACGGCCTCGCACTTAAGGGGGCCTCGCGAGGCCTCTTTAAATGCGATGCCACCAAACTTAAAATCCCCGTTTATTTTAAAAATTAAATAAAAACTTAAAAAATAGGCCACATTCGTCACTTTTCTGAACATGAAATAACAACAAAATATAACTCCTAGTTTTATGCTTTAATGCTTTAAAAAGACACGGTAGCCTTTCGCTTTTTTAAACTTAAGTTACAAAATGAAATCTTTTTCAAATCTATATTTATGCTTTTCAATATTCTCCTACCGCGTATTTAAATTTCTTTACTAAGTATCATAAGTAGGTATGTCGTGTCGAAGCAAAGGGGCCTCGCTGATGTGACTTTGCCCACGTCTATATTAGTCCACGCTACACTTAGTAACAGTGGTTAATGACAAACGTCAACATTTCTTGGCGAGATTATTTAGCCGGAGCCGATACGCTCCGTGCATGGCACGCAACGGTGTTGGTCGGTTTGACGAAACGGTCTAGTAGGCATAGTCTTATACTTCTCAATACAAATAATATTGTTTTGCCTGACAGCTCAGCTCCGTTCCGCCTCAATGAAGGTTTTTTTTTCCTTTAGTTGATGGCTTCGTGCGATTAGCACATTTAGCCAGTGCCAAAGAATTTTTCTTACAAGTAATACATTAATAGACAATATTTCCTTCCTGTATGATGATCATCATGATATCAGCATGATAATAGAAATTAGAAGTGAGAAATGATATCCTTATTGAGATCTTTGTAAACATCTTTATTGAGATACTCCCTCGAGTATCTCAATAAAGATGTCCTCACGAGGACTTCTTGAGAGAATTTGAAAAGTGATGTTGCACTGTTTTGTTTCATTTGCCAGCACTCATGCACGGTAACACTTAACAATTAATAATCCACCATTATTTCACATTAATAGAATAGAATATTTATTAATTAAAGTGACCAAGACTCATAATGTGTTAGTATTAACTTATTCTATATTAGTTACATGATATTATTTATTTTTAATAAATAATATAGTAAAATGAAATAATATAATATAACATTTTTAATATTCGACATAACACAAGTTATAGAAAATAAAACAAAGCCGCAGACATGACTCTTCACTTTTCCGCCAAGAAGTCTCAATGAAGGTTAGATTTAAAAGTAGCTCAACCAGCTTCGTCCAGCTCATCTCCGCTTCAACGGAGTTTCACACTAATCGCTAGGGTTTTTTTCAAATTTGGAATGTCGTGTAGGTTGCCCCGCGTGCGAGCCCGGTGCGTATGCGCCGCGGCATGGCGCGATGCGCGCGCTTGACACGGCCGACGGCTGGGTGGCGTGGTGCAACGTGCAATGCCGGCAGGGGCAGGGCGGCGCCGCTTGCAACTGCGACCGTGCACCCTTGTAACACAGATCATTTTACTTTACCGCCTTCATAGAACGACACATACGAAATTCAAAAATTTAAGAAAATATTAACTTGCTGTCTTCCTTCTTTTGAAACCTTTTTTGTTTATTAAATTTCTTTTTAATTGAGCAACTAATACGAAATTTAAAAAGTTGAGAAAATTAACTAATAAGCACGCTTTTCTTTATTTCAAAACTTTTTAAAAGGTAGGTACCAATTCATTGTGTTTTAAAATACTGTGGTTACAAAAGTGGAAACGAAACTCTTAATGTAACTATATACTACTCACATATTTCCGTTTCGTTTTAACTTTTTAGTGTGTATAAAATGTTATTTGTGATTTAATCACGATTAAAACTACAAATACAAAGTCATAGACAATGTAATTTAAATTGGAACTAAAATCAGTATCATTAATTAACTGCTTAATGTGTTATACCTAAGCGAGAGTAGTTAAAACATTCAATGGACTGTATTTCAGTTAGAAAACGTAAAATTATGTTTTACTTACTTACTTACTGAAATTTTCATTCGAATTGCCTTGTTGATTTAAAGAATATTGAGTATATATTACCAAATGTATAAGGGCATTTTCATTTTGATAGATTTAGGTGAAAATGTATAAGTATGTACCTTAGACATATACCACTAAAATAATGTAATATTATGTATAAAAAAACTAAATTAACGTAATAGTTAGAAAAGTTAGAAAATACATGGCTCGAAAACAAGTAATATTAATATACTTACCTAGTATTTTATTAAAATAGAATATTGTAACTAAAAAACCAAATACTGTGCGAACGACAATATAAACCGTAAATGTTATATAAATAGTATATAGTTAGCTATGTAAATTAACTTATCTAACTATTAATTTTTCTTTCATTGTAACTTAGATTTTTGTTTCATCTTTCATTATTGAACTTCATTTATTAAACTTTTTCTTTAATTTATTTGTGTTTTCTTTTGTTTTGTACATTTTTTGTTTGTTTTTCACGTTTTGCCCAACCTGCAGTCAATTATTACAATTAGTATTATTTGACTCCCTAAATTTTTCAATTTTAACAATACCGCGAGGTTTAGAAAGAGAATAGCATTAGTTTGTTATGTCGTAGTTTGGATGTTTTTTGACACTTGTAAATACTATTAATAATGGAATTGTAATAAACTAAGTGTGTACAAACAATTATGTTTAATGAAAAACTCTAATTAATGTCTTCCAAATTATGTGACTTCGAAAATTATTTTAAAGTTAAATAACCGTTTCTTTATTTATTGTTTTAAATACTTATTAGGTAAGGTAGTGACGTGTATCATATTGAATGTTTTAATTTTATATGTTTTGTATTTATTAGGTATTATAATAATTAAATTATAATAATATAGGTATTCATGAGAGCATATAATTATAAGTAAGTATGTTATAAAATTATATTTTTTAATTAAGATAATGACAATCAATAATATATTACCGTCGCAGAGTAGATTATTTTGACACTAGACACTTTCAGCCTATAGTCACATGAGTAAATATCTAATATTTACTCTGTGGAGTAAATATCTAATATTTACTCTGTGCTATAGTTCTATGTGCGAATTTAATTCAAAATTCGATCATGCTCGCGATCAAACAAGTATTTGCAATAACAATAGTCTAGCAGCAAACGTTTTCCCTCCTTCCTAAGACATGGGGTCCTTCAAACTTAGCGTGAAGAGGCACCTTGTGGGCCGGCAGGGCGAGGATGACTGATGCTGCGTTGTTTTCACGCTGCACCAGTTTTCCTTGCGTCTTCACTCCATCTCCACTTAACATCAAGTGAAGTTGAGTCATATGCTGTGCTAACTGTTAAAGAATCAACAACCACAATACATTTTTTGAGCAGCAGGAATGCCTGGAATAAACTGCCCGATGAAACTATAACAGCACATAATATCAACCAGTTTAAGAATAAACTAATAATTCAGTTTACATTGGATACAAGCAACTATCAGTTGTTCCAGCTGCCTGCCTGAACTACCTAGGTATCTAGGTATAAACAATTATTTGTGAAACCAACTTGCCTGCCTAGATGCAAAGCAGCGACTGTTTCTATTTCATGCATACAATTAACTCTAACTTGATTCAAAGTAAAAAACAACTCGAACTAAACTCTCTGTAGACTAGACCGTTTGATTCTTCTTGATGTCACGTTCAATCTGTATGCTTGTGTCGGTGCGCGTCACAAACGAATCAGCAGGCTTTTTACCGAAATAAAGCAACCAGTTGCTAATTGTTCAATGACAACGCGACTGCTACTAGTTGCGGTTGCTACAATCGGTCAGTTTATCCTTAAACTAGCGCCGTCATGCACTTTTAGTTCGTCGCTCGCTTGTGGCGCCATTAGCGTTCTACGTTTCGTAATACGAAATATGCTTAGAGCATTTAACCAACTGCTCTAAGGAAATATGTGTTTTGATAGTGATAAATTGCAAATCGTTGCGATTGCGACTGTCACTTAGAGATCGGTCACAAAACAAATGCTTCACAGAATGCATCTATCAACAAATAGCTTGTGTAGGGCAGTGGGGAGGAAACGGGAGTCAATGCAGCACCTACTGTGTG
Organism: Eudonia mercurella; assembly: GCA_963082485.1. Lineage (NCBI taxonomy): Eukaryota > Metazoa > Arthropoda > Insecta > Lepidoptera > Crambidae > Eudonia > Eudonia mercurella. Next base: position 298,640 of record OY720051.1, read on the forward strand.
ACTGCCACTCTCTGGCTGGGAAAAGAATGGGACTCCTAGGGTCGGCTTATCCGAAACCGAAGGACTTCAGGCTCTTCGCTCTTAAGGACGTTGCCAAGCTTATGGCATCTATCTTTACCGAGGAAGAAGAGTGAAAGGATGGGGTTGCACAAAAGATCCCGATGGGTCGAAGTGTTGCTGCGAGAGGGAAACCTCGGCAGGCCCTACTAAGATAAGATAAGATAAAGATCGGTAATAAGCCTGCCGCTCTCACGCGGTACATCGCGCGAAGAAGCATTGTCAACTTGTAAGTACAAAATAAAGACCCAGAAGGTACCGCGCTCGGGCAACTCACAGAGAGCAGAGTCGGAGTTCGAGCCGACAGAGTGAGGGTAACTGATGCTGCGTGTTTTCATGCTTCGCGTGTGAACTCCATTTCCACTAACATTAAGTGAAAGAGAGTCATTCGCCGTGCTAACTATAAAAAACATGGACCCTTAGCACGGAAATGGATTTCGGAACAACTCAGAATAGTCCGAGTGGTGCTGTTGCGGGATTACGTGGCCGTGTGAAGTTATCTATGTGTGCGTTGCTCGACTGCGTTTAAATGAGGTTTTCCTTCAGCAATCTCCTTATTTTCTGTTTGTGTGTTGTACTGTGCGTGCTATATATACCAATATCCAACTGTGTCACTTCGGTTCAACGTTAAAAACTTGTATCCGCGCACCGTCAGCCGTTTCCCGATCCGATCCGAACCCCTCTGAGAATCTAGTAGGGCATGGGGACACGCACTAGTGCGTGATGCCGTTCCTCTAGAAAACCTCCGAAGGTGACTCGTTTCACACGGCTTGAGGAACCCTTTAAGTTTCTCGCCGCCACCAAACAAGCCCGGTGAAGCTGAAAATGCCGTATGAGGCAATCAGATAGCTCTCTCAAAAAAATGCCGTCAGTCGTCGCATGGCGCGACGCGCGCGGCACGCAGCAATGTGAACACATCCTTAGGTGAACACTGTGAACACTTTCAACCGCCTCTGTGGTCTAGTGGCTAAGACCACCGGTTTAGACCCAGAGGTCCCGGGTTCGATTCCCAGTGGGGGGTACATGTTTGTGTACTCGGTTTGATTGGTGATAGGGCTTGTTTGTCCGCCTGGCTAGCTACCACCATCTTATCTAAATATGTCGCCATAACATCAATGTTTTTAGCATTGTTGTGTTCCGGCAGCTAGAGATAAGATAGCCAGTAGGTACCTCATTAGTTGAGGATCCCGGGTGAAGTGCGATTCCATCATTGGCCTTATCATCACTTAACATCAGGTGAGATCAAGGTACTGTGCTTACCCGTTAATATAAAAGAATATAAAATATAAAGATTTAAAAAGGTAGGTAATGAAAACTAAATATATATCTTAGTAGTTAAGGTGTGAATGGTGATCGAATAATTGGAAATTAAATAGGTATGTAATCATTTGAAAGTTTTGCTTTAAACTATTAGTTAAAGAACCTTTTACCGATGTTCGGCACTCCAAGTTACTTGCTACTTTTAAGATTAAACGTCATTCTTTTCTTTTTGCTAGGTCTTGGTCTGCAACAACTTTATTGTATATAGGTATATGTAGTTTATTATAACAATATATATTAGTAGGTATTGTGTATATTATTAGGTCCTTACCTATGAAATTGACGTTGTGTATGAAGATTTTTTATAAAATTATATTTTTCATACTAACGTTTTTTTAATTTTCTTAGCATCTATTTATGTTAACACTATAAAAATTGTAGAGTAGTGTGTTTGTTTTACTAGCTAAATATAGCAGACATTAAAAAGAAGAAAAAAATCAAGTCCCTTCAAAGCTACAATGAAACAAAAGGTCAATTCTGCGAACAATAAAAGAAGTCAATTTAAAAATAATAATTGGGCGATAAAGACACAAAATGAACAATCATTGTTATTACTTCAGTAATAACAATGATTGTTCATTTTGTCTAAGTAACATAGTCCTTATTGAAGGTGTATGATAATATTAACAACCGGTGACCTTTAGAAGTAATACACCTATTAATGAGTGAGAAAAAAACGTCAATTTCATAGGTAAGGACCCAATATTATATCTTATATTACCTATTTTATTAAGTATAATAGATAGTTTATAGATTTTTTTTTAATTTGCTATTTGCCGGTACTACCTCTTATTATCTCCTAATCTGTCTTAAGCCACAAAGGTTGTCTGGAAATCGCTTTACGCGTTATCGCTTTTGCTTACTATTATTTTTAAAAATCCTGTTATTTGTTTTGTGTATAATTGTGTAAGCAATAAAGTGTTTATCCATCTATCTATCTAAGAATGTGACCATGAAACCGCTGGGACCGTGCGTGCGTCTACTGTCTGGCTTCCTGTCAAGCGCTACGGCGCGCTCGTCTACCTTGTCAGCTAAAACAGCCAAAAAAAATACAAATTAGTTTTTATTTGGCTGTTTAAGCTAAGCGGGTCTTGACACTTTCGTAAAATGTCACTATAAAAAAATTTGGTTACTTTCGCAGAAAGTGGAACCTTTTTTATTTAGATCTTAATTATGACTAATATTATTTTCCATAGGGACCGGACCATATTCAAATTATTATGTTTATTTTATAGAAGAATAAGCAAATGACTCCGTTACACCCGGGTGCCAAGTGCGAGTTTCATCAGCCATTCGATCAGGTTAAAGAAACCCGCCTTTGTGGTCTAGTAACTAACATTAACCGGTTACAGACGCAGAGGTCCCGAGTTCCTGACAGATTTTAAGCATATCCAGTTACAAACATTTTTGCCTTAACGTGGCGATCGTAGTTAACTCCGCCTACCATGAAAATGACCATAGAATGACCAATAGTAAACCTTCCGACCTTTTTTTTGTCAAAGCCATTTGTTTTAGTTCATTGTTAATGCTTAAACAGAAATTCATTACTTTCTTAAGGCGAAGGGTAAGGCACACTAGCGCCACCAATTGATAATTTGATAATTACTAACGGACCGGATCTCTTTTTAAACATTGCGTACCGTCCGACAACAGGAAAGCATCCGTAGTATTTATTTAATAATTGTGCACTACTTTTTGTTGCGTGGTTTATTCACAAAACGGGCTATCGCATTTATTCACAAACAATGGCAACTTTTGGTGTTAGCGAATGAATACACAAACAAACCTAAAAGTAGTGCACAATTATTAAATAATAGATGTTTGCGTAGTGTCGGAAGGTCCGCAATGTTTGAAAAAAAATCCAGTTTAGCAGTTATCAAATTAAATCCATTAGCGGCGCTAGTGTGCCTTACCCTTCGCCTCAAGTTTCCTAATGGTGGATATCCAGAAAATTTGTCAAAAACAAAAGGGGCGGATATAGCCACTGACCTCTGCACAGAAAAATCGCCCTAATAGTAGATATCCCGAAAATCTGTTTTGGTTGTTGGTAGGGCTTGTTTGTCCACCTGGCTAGCTACCACCATCTTATCTAAATATGTCGCCATAACATCAATGGTTAAGCATTCTTGCGTTCCGGCAGCTAGGCAGATAACCAGTTTCCAATAGTTGAGGATTCCGGGCGAAGTATGCTTCCACCTTCAGCCTCATCATCATTTAACATCAGGCTCACCTCAGTCTCAACGAAGGCCAACTGCTTACTTGTTGCTTAAGTGAGTGGCGAATGAAACTCGCTAGGAACCCGTTGAAAAAAAGCGGAGTCCAGACGCGATGACAGCTGTACAATTATGTATGAGAAGATGTATGTATGAGTTAGCGTAACAACCAAGAATAATCACAACAAACAATATCACGAAAGTCTTCCAATAAATAAGCATAGTGTAAGTTATTATAAGTTATAATAGTTTAGGTTAAACTGTGGAAATACATAGGGGTAGTAAATAAGTAATAACTAGTTTAGTATATAGATTTAGTTATTAATATATGGTTTGTTAAGACAGTTTATTGAAATTGAAATCAAATGAATCATTTATTTAACATACCATTTTGAAATAACTTAAAAGTTAAAATTTAATAGTTATTTAAAAAAACGTACCTACATGTTTCATCACAGAATTATAAAACCAATATCCAACAATATACACTTTTAAACTTTCGCGTTCCATAATTAAACAAAGAATTTAAACGGGTATTAACGCAAACTAATTAGTTAAAAGGTATCATACCTTCTTTATAATTAACTAGCGGCCCGCTCGCGACTTCGTCCGCTTGAGTACCTACCGGGTCCAATGTATTATACATATAAACCTTCCTCTTGAATCACTCTATATATTAAAAAAAACCGCATCAAAATCCGTTGCGTAATTTTAAAGATCTAAGCATACAAAGGGACATAGGGACAGAGAAAGCGACTTTGTTTTATACTATGTAGTGATACCCGTTTAAATTCTTTGTTCAATATCCAACAAGACAAAATTAAGTATATATGTATACTTACCTATGTATTATTACCATATCAATATTGTTACAACTTTATCTAGATAAATTTTAACAAACACAGAAAAAGTGAATAATTTAGCACCTAAGTACCCAGTAATAAATAACTTTAAGCTATATAATTAGACATTAAGTCATACATTTGAAATTATAATACAGAAAATGCATTGAAATAGTTATTATAATACTTTTTCTGTATTAACTACTATCATAGTACTTAGTTAGATTTTAATGTAAGTTTGATTCAAAGCGCGTTTTACCTTTTCAAAGTCAAATGTAACGCACAGTAGATCATTAAAAGTAGATTGTAGGAAGTTGATAACGTTTATATATGTACTTTTAACATACACACATTACATACATACATACATAAGTACATACATACATACTTACATACATACATACATACATACATACATACATACATACATACATACATACATACATACACACATACACACATACACACATACATACATACATACATACTCACGTCCTTTTCCCATAAATGTTAAAAAACAAAGGTCAAAAAATCCGAAGTACGTATGCCTTTGTGGTCTAGTGGTTAAAGCGTAGGTCTTGCAACTAGAGCTCCCGAGTTCGATTCACAGCAGGGCGATATAAATATACAATGGCGTTTATAGATGCACTTAGTTTAGATCTGGCTAGCTACCACCATCTTATCTGTTTGGATATCAATGTTAGTAGCAAATTCCTGGTCCGACAGATAGAGATTATGCCCTGTAAGGGATTGGAATTGGCAAATTGTTTGATGTATTTGTAATTGTGTAGTTGAAACTTTTTAGTAACTGTCAAAATGATGTCGTTACCAAATGACAATATTTAATTTAATACATTTACAATTAAAAACTTTCAAGAGCCCGTAATTACAAATAATGCTTACCTCTATATATTTACTTAACATTACACTTTATTCTAAAAATCAAGTAAAACTATATATCACTAGTAGGGATTAGTAAAATTAAATGTTTATTGTCTTTAAGTTTTTGCTTGTCTGTAGACGATAGTGTGAAGAAATACTTAGTAATGTGTTAGTAAATTGCCGTAGTCTAGTGGTTGGATTTGCATAAACATCTTAAAGTTTTAGGACTGCATTATGGCAAGAATAAAAAAGGATGAATGTCTACATTTACTATGGTAAAGAAAAAAAAGTAAGCAATAAAAATCTTTTATTGGAATCACATAACAAAACACAATTAAACATAGGTAGGTACTACAGGTAACTAGGAAAGGGTCCGGGTGTAGAAAAGGGGGCCCCAAAAAATAACACAATTTTTTTTTCACGAAATGACGAAAATCATAGCTTTCAAAAAAAGATAGTCAAACATAGTTACAAAATTTTCTCTCCATAGCTCCATACAAAATCATGTAAAAATTAAAATTTACAAGTCCTAGCTCCATAAAAAACATGATCGAAAAATCGGCTATGTCTCGGACCCCTTTTGCTACACCCTAACCCTAGAAAAGAAAATAATAACTAAGTATAAACATTGCATTGTAAACATAATTTATAAATCAGTCACTAAAGTTGCTTTTATTAAAAAAAAACTTTGACTTTTTATTTCGTCTGCGATTGTTAATGTATAGTAATTTTCGCAAAGGTCGGTCATCGTATGGGTGATCGAGAATGTATCATCTCGACCACCGTGCTTCGAAAGGCATGTAAAGCCGTTGGCCCGGCTGCATTAGCAGTCGTTAACAACCACCGCCCCGTACTAGGTCTGCGTGGTCACCATGGTGTGTCCATCCATAGGGGAGGTTCGTACCCCTGCCCCAGTATAACTAAATGGAAAGTTTACCAAACGGGATGTCCTTTTGCAGACTTCTAGTAGTTATAAGCTCTTTATTGTATTGTTTTTATGTTAAGCTTCATGTTTATACCTTCATTCGATTGTGTTATCTAAATGTTGTGAATTAAATGTTCTGCAGAATTATATTATAGAAAAATGTCGTTTCATTTCTATCTCCACCGTAAAAAAAATTACAACCGAGTGTCTTATGCCCGCTTTCACCAACAAGCCCCTAACAAATTCTTAACTAAGTAACTCTTAAGTTAAGAGTCCCCCTAAATCTGGCTCTTACCTAAATTCGTTTTCACCATGCTATTGCCCGTTTTCACCAACACACACTTATCCCTCCCCCCCCCCCCTAAGTGTTCTTTACGGAGCTTTTAGCAAGAAATCCGTTTTCACCAACGTTTAGGTGTCATCTAAAGTCTTAGGAGGCCTCTTAACTTTAAGGGGTCGATATTTCGCCCCCTAACCGGTCCCTAACGGTTGTGTCCGTTTGCGTCTCGTTTACGTGGTAATTTTTGAAAGCATCCTGTCATTATATAGGTAGATAGAGACAGGATTATCATTGCATGAAGGAGGAATGAAGGAGGCAACGCACCTGCGATTACTTTGGGTTTGCGAATGTCCATGGGGGCGGCGATTACTTTCCGAAAGAGATAATCCAGTAAATTAACTCATTATTAATCAAATAAATCATTGATAATTATGCTGGCGCTAGTAGCGGATGTAACAGTTATGATACCTTCTTCATAGACCAGAAGCGGTGGCGGCATTAGTAACGGATGCTAACAATTGTTATTTTCAGGCAACAAAAACGTATTATGTCGTCACTGGCGCCCACCGAAAATTACCTACTTTAAAATTTTGTTGTTTAAAAGTTTGACAGCTGTTTTGGTTTATTGTTAAACAAGTTAGTGGTAAACCACCGGTCTTAAACCCTGAGGGCCCGGGTTCGATTCCCAGAGGGTATAAACATCAACGAAAGTCATAGACTCATAAATGACATAACTTTCCTAACAATTAGCAGTTAAGGCGAAGGGTAAGGCACACTAGCGCCACCAATTGATAATTTGACAATTACTAACGGACCGGATCTTTTTTTAAACATTGCGTACCGTCCGACAACAGGAAAGCATTCATAGTATTTATTTAATAATTGTGCACTACTTTTTGTTGCGTGGTTTATTCACAAAACGGGCTATCGCATTTATTCACAAACAATGGCCACTGTTAGCGAATGAATACAAAAATAAACCTAAAAGTAGTGCACAATTATTAAATAATAGATGTTTGCCTAGTGTCGGAAGGTCCGCAATGTTTGAAAAAAAATCCAGTTTAGCAGTTATCAAATTAAATCCTTTAGCGGCGCTAATGTGCCTTACCCTTCGCCTTAAGGTGCGTCTGTTATGTTCAAGATATTTTTGTGAAAGTACAGACGCCTCTCCCAATCTGACAAATTTCTTCAATAAATATTCAACCGTATGCCATAGTGATAAAGTTCAAAGTGTATTGAGGAAATTTGACAATTTTTTTATATTTTACGGGTAAGCACAGAACCTTGATCTCACCTGATGTTAAGTGATGATAAGGCCAATGGTGGAAGCGCACTTCACCCGGAATCTTCAACTAGTGAGCCACTAGTGGATCTAATAAGTGTTAATATTTGACGTACCATTTTTACATTAGTCATTGTATATTTGCTAATTTACTTATAATAGTTTGTCAATGTAATTAATTTTCTTATTGTATTTATGGAATATATAACTACGAACTATGAACTGGCTATTTTATCTCTAGCTGCCGGAACACAACAATGCTACAAACATTGATGTTATGGCAACATATTTAGATAAGATGGTGGTAGCTAGCCAGGTCAACAAGGCCTACCACCAACCAAACCGAGTACACAAACATGTACCCCCCGCTGGGAATCGAGATCTGGGTCTAAACCGGTCTTAGCCACTAGACCACAAAGGCAGTTAAGTTTGTGTTAGTCTGCTGTGAAGGAGTGAGTAGAATCAACATGCGTCCATATGTGGCCTCTTTCATTCCTCTCCAATGGACCCTCGTCGAATCTACGACTAAGAGATGCCAATCAGGCTTCCTCCTGCGAACTTCACTGCACACGATCCAGTACCATCAAACAACGTCAAACAACGCCATCTATTGAGTGTGGACCGACGTTAAGCTGCTTTTCGAAGCTTCCTTTGCTTTTCGATGAAGGAACCCACCAATAGGATAACTCAATTTCACACCGCAATGAAAAGGAGGTATGTATCTTATTGGCAGGTTTTTTCCACGCACTTCGTTTGCACAGCTATGGTGGAAAAGCGGAACCTACATCAGAGCCGCGTTAATATTCAGTATGAAAACTAGATGGCGCTTATCAACGAATAGGGTAGCATTATTTTTTCGCTAGGAGCGTTGGCGTCAACTGTGGTTATAGGTTATGCATAGATTATATTAAAAGCTTATGATGTTGAAAAATAAAAATACAATAATAATCAAACTTATTTTTTAATATAATTAACGGAAATGATGCGATATTATTGTAATAATAATACCGCAAATACTATTTTACATTTACGTCATTTTACAAAACGGTACAAACATGTTCATGACTATTTTAAATCATAATTTATCCCATTCACAATGCAATCAAGTTTTCATATTTATATAAAACTATAGAATTAGTTAAATTCATCCTAATCATGTCACGTTCCTAGCTGCTTTTTGGCGACGAAATGTTACGAGCACTGGCGCCAGTATCATATACAACGTGTAACAGAAAGGTGTGGTCAAAATAAAAAGATCCAAAGTGTATCCAATCTAGATTTTGTATGCAGAGTTACTAAGACATAATTATTAACTTAATATTGTAACAAGTCATGTATACTTATGGAGAGCAATAATAATTATTGAATTGAATTGAACTTTAATTTGTCATGCAATTGTATAAAATGTTCAAATAATTTTTAACGCAAATTTTGTTGCGAACAAATTACAAAAAACACAAATGTTGAAAAAAAATTTCCACAAGCAAAATTTGAACCTGCACCCTTCTGACATACCGGGTCAGGTGCTCTTCCAATTGAGCTATCGTGGTTCTAACCAGCCCGCCGAAATCTATGGTCAACCGGGGCAATGGCGTCTAAGGGGCTAAATCGTCCATTTGAAATTACGTAAAAACTACACGAACTACAACATCTTCTGCCCTCTAGTGAGAAAGTCTTATTAAATTCATCCCATAAAGTACCAGCAGATGGCGCTGTGAACAATATATTCAATATATATTTCATCCATACATATATTTCGTTTAGTTTTAAGAACAAAGAATTTGACCACACCTTTCTCTTACTCTATACTCGGAATAAAGGCTAATTTATTTTATTTATGATACAAACTTTTGGTGGGTAAGTATATATTTTTTATAACTGTTTTTATTAAATAATAATTATTGTGAAGATAAACTACCAGTCTCACTAATTTTACTATAGTTCTATAACAATCTTGGTACTATAAAATAAAATGTAAAATTAAATAACTTTATTTAATAACATTTAATAACTCAGGTTTTTCTGCTAATTATTATGTAACATCGTTAAACATGTCGGCGCGCTAGTGGTGTTCGGCCGCTCTCAGCGACACGACGGCGTAGCGGCGGGCGGTTGGAACAGGTTCGGACCCCTGGCCCGCCGCTCACCGCCGCACATAGCCTCGCGACAGCTTAGGCATCGGCCAATTTCACTTTTGTACGGACACAAGCTCGATTGAGGAGCTCGATGGCGCGTTAACCACTGCGCCATCGAGAACCTCTTTTTTTGCTACTCTAGTTATATTAAATATTAAATCTTTCCCACATAGCTTATCAACGAAATACCTTCAGCTAGCTTCATTCTCTTGTTTTATAGATTTCTTCTTACCCCTCTTTGAGGGAATCATGATTTTGTTTTTCCACTCTTCAGTACCAACCGGGTCTATCACCTGCATAATCTGCCCCGTTTCAGGGTTCACAGGAAACACACCGTCCGGAGTGATTTTTTTCTTAGAGGTATCTAAACCATGTCGCCTCTTCATATGCTTATTATAATTCGACCAATTTGTGAACTCCATCCCACAATTCTGACAAGAGTACGGTTTGGCACCGGTGTGTTGCCGTTCATGGTTCTTCAGTATTTGCTTGAAACGAAACGCTTTGTTACAGTACTGACACACATGCGGCATAGAATCTGTATGCACTATTTTGTGGGCATTCAATTGGTATTGCAAACGGAAACACCGTCCACACTGCTCACAGGAGAACGGCTTCACACCGGAATGCATTTCTACGTGTCTCCGTAGCATGTTGGGGAACAAAAACGACTTGTTACATATCCTGCAGACGTGCGGCCGTACCTTATCGTGCGACATAATGTGGGAAGTCAACGTGCCTTTATTGTAAAACATTTTACCGCATCTGTCACACGTGTAGTTGCGCTTACGATCGGCTGTGTGCAACTTCATATGGTCACGTAGACTGTTCGGATTCTTATACAACTTCTTGCATAGAGGGCAGGTTAGGTCCTCTATTGTGATTGGTGTTCCCGGTTTCCGGCGCGGTCTCCGCTTCCGTTTCGTTAAACTGTACTCTTGCAAATGGCATTTAAGACTCTCCTCGTTTTGTAAGATTTCGCCGCACAACACGCAAGCCACTTGGGGTTTCTTGACATGTTTTTTCACGTGTACACTTAAGGTTACAAATTTTTTGTCTATCAACTCGTGGCAGTAGTAGCAGTAATTTCTGAAACAAAAAATACGGATAAGGTTAATTATAGTATTTTTCGTATGTAGAAACTACTTTTTTTTTTTACAGCAGAGAATTGCCTAATGATGTGGTATCAGCACAAAGCTTACCTATTTAAAAACAGGCTAGACAAACATTTAAAACTATTAAAAAAGTTAACCAGGATACAGACTAGACCAGTAGTCTGAACTGCCTGTCTGTTTATAATTATTATTATTATTCGAATTCAAATTCAAATTTCTTTATTTGCTAGAATACATGGTATTATAATATTCACATAATATTATTTTCTAAAGTTTATGCGAACACTATGTAATAATTTTTTTTGGATTCCTTAAGCGTCTTCATTTGTAGAAATCGCATGATAAAAAAATTTTCGAAAACATCCAAAATCTTAAGAACCGTGATATTTTTACTAAGGTCAAAATTTGAGATTAGGGGGCCACAATGAAACCTATTGCTGGTTATAGGGTTATCCATTGTTTTTGGGACACCCTTTATATAACATCATGTTAGTAACATTGTTCACCCGCTCCTCCCGCTGTGGGAGGGGTCGGTTCGATAGCCTTCAAAGCCCTCCAGGCTAAAGGCAATCCCAGAGGTCATTTACTGGGTCGGCCTTCCTGTAAAAGGTCAGCCTCAGATCACTCTTGCTTTTTTAAGCAAGTTGAATGTTTGCATATTTCTCCCCTGAGTCAACCAAAAAGAAAGTAATATTGTTGAGTTCTAGCAGCTAGAGATAAGATACCCAGTGCCTTAGTAGTTGAGGATTCCGGGTGAAGTGCGCTGCCACCTTCGGCCTTACTCACTTAACATCAGGAGAGAAGAAGGCAAAGTCCTTACGGAAGAAATAAAAGAAAAAAATTGTACAAAGATCTCCATAAAACAAAGTTTACTTACTACGAAAGGCAAACTAAGATGTGACCATAAATGTCCAATTTACTACATACCTTAAGCTCTTTCTATGCTTTCTAACATGTTTCAAAAATGAATTCAGGTTATTTATCTTTGTTTCTTTACAGTCAATACAAACAAATGCTGAGCATTTGCCATGGACAATTTTGGAATGGGATCTCAATGTGTCCAAGTCTAAAAACTCAATATTGCAAAATGCACAAACCCACGGGTAATCTTTCCATGTTTTTACATCTCTCTTTTTAATTTCAGAAAAGTCTTTAGCGTACAACACTATATTAGACGGCCCATTTGACATAGCAACTTCTAGAAGATCATGTACATTTAAATTTAGGGAATGGTTTTCGATTTGGCCATCTTCGTGATTCAAAGCTTCAAGGATATTGGCATCTGTTATCTCTTCTTTAGGTTCTTTTTTAATAACAAAATTTATATCATTTTCGTCATTGTTCATGTTCGTTTGAAGTGCTTCGTCAGGAGACCTAGACTGCACCTGCATTTCGTCATTGTGACGGTCTTCCACCGCGTCATTACTGAGATAATCTTCAAACCCACAACTTCTCTCATCATCAGAAACATCGGGTTTGTACTCTTCGTTCGCGATTAAAAGGTTTGTCAACACTTCCTGAGCTCTCTTGACTTCAACGAGGAACTCATAAGCTTTATTCAGAGAGTCGTAGCATATAAAACAAACGGTTCTCGGCAAAACATTATCACTATTCACGTTAACGTAGAGAGCGTTCACAAACGCCAGCTTCAACAGTATTTCATTGCATTTCTCTACATCGTCCTGCAAGTTTAACAATTTGTCTGCCCCTTTCGGCTCAGCACAAAACCGGCAGTATTTGTAAATGTCAATGTTATCCATATTCAACAGCCATATAATTGAGTTATTTAGTGAATTCTAAATTCTTTAACGTTGGTATATTAACTTTATGTTCTTTAGCAATCAAAAATCTGAGATAGGTACGATAACACAGAAACAAACACAGAGTAAAAATAATTTAAACGTAATTTGATCACACGTTCTGTCAACAATAGTGATGTTACTCTACTGTGGTAAGTGTGGTAGACTACTTTAAAAATAGTTAAATACAGTTTGTATTAATCAAAGAGTAGTATAAGTATAGGGGTAAGATACGAGCAGATGCGTTATCTATTAGTTCCATAATAAAATGCTACAAATTAAAACCACAGGTGTTTTGGAAATGGAAATATTCGTTAAGAGGATGACATACTTATCAAAAATTTGCAAGACTTTCCTAAAGTCTAAGTAAGTCTAAGATTGTATACAATCTTTCTAGTTAAAATAATCTAGCTTTAAGATAGAACGGAACTAAACATAGTTAAGAAATAAGCAAGCTATTTTATAAAATGTTCAAAATGATTTTTAAAGCAAATTTTGTTGCGAACAAATTACAAAAACACAAATGTTAAAAAAATTTCCACGAGCAGGATTTGAACCTGCACCCTTCTGACATTCCGGGTCAGGTGCTCCTCCAATTGAGCTATCGTGGTTCTAACCAGCCCGCCGAAATTATTCAACACTTTTTTACTTTGTAAGCCAAAGGCGCCCATTCAATGTCAACAACTACCGTCATTAACATCCGATCATAATATTTTTACAAATATTAAAGATCAGTTAAGAAATAAGCAAGCTATTTTATGAAATGTTCAAAATGATTTTTAAAGCAAATTTTGTTGCTAACAAATTACAAAAACACAAATGTTGAAAAAATTTCCACGAGCAGGATTTAAACCTGCACCCTTCTGACATTCCGGGTCAGGTGCTCCTCCAATTGAGCTATCGTGGTTCTAACCAGCCCGCCGAAATTATTCAACACTTTTTTACTTTGTAAGCCAAAGGCGCCCATTCAATGTCAACAACTACCGTCATTAACATCCGATCATAATATTTTTACAAATATTAAAGATCAGTTAAGAAATAAGCAAGCTATTTTATAAAATGTTCAAAATGATTTTTAAAGCAAATTCAACATTTGTGTTTTTGTAATTTGTTCGCAACAAAATTTGCTTTAAAAATCATTTTGAACATTTTATAAACATAGTTGCATGTTTTTTTTATTTTAACCTTCCTTCTGTAGTTACTGTTCTGTCATAGTTTCATTCTCAAACAAAAATTCACAGATTTCGCAGTCCCCGCAAGAATCGGAGCATTGAAAATGAATACAACAATTTACGAAAAAAAACATTTTATTTTAAATTACACAAACAATTCCAACTTGAATGCACTTCTCGCCTGCATCCGCATCTTTTATCACCATTACCATGACGATCGGTCGATAATCAAAGAAGTTACATCACTTTTTATATACGAAAATACCCGTTTTCCTACAATATCAAATCTAAAGGGACCACCTACAGGTCACAATAATTAACCGATTTTCAAAATTTTTTCGCCATTTTGTAACTAAACTAATACCCTAGGACCTTTTTTCATTTTTTCTTAAGTCGGTTTTATTTTTGAAATATTTACAATTTTGTATACAAACAAGGTTCGGCAGTAAACACAAAGCATGCCATAAATAAAAGAAGAGTTTTTATCGGGTTATTCCACTATATCTTATCACGGTAATACTTACCGTGTCCTTATCGAAAATCCCCATCAATAGGGATTAGTGAACTTTTCTTCAACAAATCCCCATTCAGTGCTAATTTTTTATCTGACTCGGCTACGACTTCCTGGCGGGAAAGTGAAAGAAGTCATGAATGCGATTTTGTTTTATTTTCTAAAATTTGTGATAACTATGTTGAATATTAATTTATAATTTGAAAAAATGGTGGGTTATTAACCGTTAAGTGTTCGTTAGCGTGCATGAGTGTTGGCAAATGAAACAAAACAGTGCAACGACGTCACTTCCAATTCTCACAAGAAGTCCGCGTAAGGTCCTAGCTTTTCATTATTTTGAAATTGCATTCACAATCACAATGCTATATAATAAAAAGATAAAATGCTACTAAATTAAATCAACCAGTTTAAAGAAGCTTGAGTGGGAATCAAATCTCGGTAGCTCAGCGGTAGCATTGGACCGGTAATCCAAAGGTCGTGGGTTCGATTTCCACTCGACCTTCCTGAGATCCTGACTGGTTGATTTTTAGGGTTCCGTAGCCAAATAGCAAAAAACGGAAACCTTTGGATTCGTCATGTCTGTCTGTCTGTCTGTCTGTCTGTCCGTATGTCACAGCCACTTTTTTTCGAAACTATAAGAACTATACTGTTGAAACTTGGTAAGTAGATGTATTCTGTGAACCGCATTAACATTTTCACACAAAAATAGAAAAAAAACAATAAATTTTGGAACATTTTTGGAATACTTAGAACTGAAACTCTAAAATTTTTTTCATCAAACCTATACGTGTGGAGTATCTATGGATAGGTCTTCAAAAATGATATTGAGGTTTCTAACATCATTTTTTTCTAAACTGAATAGTTTACGCGAGAGACACTTCCAAAGTGGTAAAATGTGTGTGTGTCTGTCCCCCCCACTGTAACTTCTAAAATAAGAGAATAATAAAACTAAAAAAAATATATGATGTACATTACCATGCAAACTTCCACCGAAAATTGGTTTAAACGAGATCTAGTAAGTAGTTTTTTTTAATACGTCATAAAGTACGGAACCCTTCGTGCGCGAGTCCGACTCGCACTTGGCCGGTTTTTTCTTGTAATAATATATATAGTATTGTCAACGCAAAATTCAAAATAATAAAAATGTTCTGCCTTTGTTTGTATTTTTTTGTAAAAAACAGAATGTTTTATAAGGCATAAAAAATGTTTAAAGTAAGTATTTTGGATATTCATGTCACTTCTAGATTTTTCAGTAACTATATTATCGTAGCTCTATTATCTTAGTTGGATCTGCAAAGGTTTTCTTCTCTTAGTGCATTTTGATTTATTGGGATATTTGAAAATAAAAATGTATTTATGAAAGAGCGACTCCTTTTTGGTACCTAATAGGAGGAGTCGCTCACTGCCTCTTGTAAAACGGTTTCGGTACAGAAATAAATGATTTTGATTTTTTTTTACCATCATAGCCATCAGCCTTAAGGCGAAGGGTAAAGCACACTAGCGCCACCAATTGATAATTTGATAATTACTAACAGGAAAGCATCCATAGTATTTATTTAATAATTGTGCACTACTTTTTGTTGCGTGGTTTATTCACAAAACGGGCTATCGCATTTATTCACAAACAATGGCCACTGTTAGTGTTAGCGAATTAATACAAAAACAAACCTAATAGTAGTGCATAATTATTAAATAATAGATGTTTGCCTAGTGTCGGATGGTCCGTAATGTTTGGAAAAAAAATCCAGTTTAGCAGTTATTAAATTAAATCCATTAGCGGCGCTAGTGTGCCTTACCCTTCGCCTTAAACAACTTACTGCAGGCTAGGTCTTGCCTCACTAACAATAAAGTCAAAGTCAAATCGTTTATTCAATATAAGCCCTTACAGGCACTTATTGATGTCAAAACAAAATTAAGTATAAAATTCAAATAGGTAATATTGAACTAAAATTTAGTTTTCTAAATAACTGAATCTACCACCACTTCCATGCATTCGACCGAGAAAAGAAGGCAAGAAATTCAGGAGGCTATTTTCCTCCGATAACACTGAGCCAGGTCTAGTACGCAGGAATATATTATAGTGCTAAAGTGTGCGCGCAAACAGAAAGGCACTATCTCGTCCATACTCCCCTTTAACCCAGTGGAACGGAGAACCGCTACGACCGGAAGAGAGCTAGATGCAGTATCTGGCTAACAATTTTCGATTAAATGCATAACAAACCGTAAATAAAATGTTGTATAATGGTAGAATCCATTTATTTAAAACGCCATGTTCTGGCAAGATACTTCACTTGTTATAGTTAATAGTTTAATCGAAAATGTTTAAAAAAGACGGACTTTTAGAACTCCAATACTACGAAGCACAGGGGTGCTACATAGCGATGAGTAGCTCGCGAGCGAGTTGTTAAAAAGAGTTAGCTCACCTATTCTAGCTCAACGTATATCTAGCTCACTCTCGTTCAATTCTTATATCTTTTAGCTCGGTGTTTCATCGGAATGTCAGAATGGAGCGGTTTGATAGACAAAGAGACACAATATATGCGTTTCGAATAACGCGTATGAGCGAAAGAAAGAGATGTACACACACAAACACTGCAGTGCCTATTGGATTGGATTTGGATACGCTGGCTCTACGTACGTCTGCATTCAAATTTAATCTATATTGCTATCTCAATACGATGCATATTTAGGAGTAGAATTTTTGCACAGAAAATTCCACATTTCCCATTACTTATTATATTTATTTTGGTTGACAGTCCTAAGCCCTCAGACCAAATAAAAAGTTAAGACGGCACTCTGCGAACAGCAAAGTGAGGCCAGTTTTTTAAACGGGTGTTGCCATGATAATTCAATTACCCCAAAAGCACAAAAAAAACGTAAAAAATTAGCAATATTGTTTTTAACGTTATTAGTTAATAATGTTGTCATACGATATAAATAAAAGTCATCCATTCCGACGTAAGCTGTTGGTAAAAAGTGGTGGCGGTAAGAGAAAAGAAATGGAAAAAGTGTTTCAGGAATAAAACTTGTCATTATTTATTCAAATTATTTAATTAAAAACCTTTATGTTTAATCAATTTCTTGTATGCTTGCCTTTTACTTTCTTTAATCGCTTTGCATCTTTGACTTCATGTCAGGTCCATTTTTTCAATTTGCTATTATACCGAACCAATTTTAATAACATAATTAAGGGATGAGACCCACTCAAGATAATAATTTATTTAACGAAAAAAAAACATATACTTAATCAGTTTACCAACAGCGAAGATATCGAGTCGCGTATTTATAAACATTAAAAAATACAGTCGAATTGAGTACCTACCTCCTCGTTATTTAAAGTCGGTAAAAATTTACTGATAAGTATTACAAGAAACAAGTAACGTTACGTTGCGTGTCACAAACTTCACAGTACCCAATAATAGGGTAAACAAAAACATTTCAAAAAGCTAAATTAAACTAGGAATTAGGTGTTAACTACCTATTAATCATTCTGTGGTATTAATCAGTCTGTAGTTCTGTATGAGTATAACTCAAAAGTGTCAGTCGAGCGAGTCTGATCTGTACACATTTAAACGACTCAAGAGCCTTCTGTGGTCATGAAAGGGGGAGTCAACTTTGTATGGGCGTTTGGCGACATACCTATTGGGGATTGTTCTGTGTTGCTATATACAATGGATTTTTTGAATAGCAGTTTTATATTTATTTTTTTACACTAAAATCAATCAAATAATTCAAATTCAGCTTAGAAAAGGTACGTGGCAGATGGAAATTCTTAGTTGTTGGTTGTAATATTTATATTTTCAATAATAAATACATATTTGCTCCAGTGTAGTAGGATCTTTTTATAGTATAGTAGCAACACTTTGATTTCTTTATAATTTGTTTTGCGTTCGGTGCGGTCGCGCGCGGTATTCATTCTCGTTCGTTTAAAACAATCAACACACTTTTTGCTGCTGCAGTTTCCGATTTATCCATTAGTTTTTACATTATTTGCGTTGAGTTGAGCCTTTGCTCCTCCGCCATAGTGTCGAGCTGTGGTTGCTAGCGGTCGTTGAAGTCGTGCATGCTAGTGGTAAAATATTGTGAGACATTGACTCTTGGTTTTGTTATTTTCGTCAATATTGTAATTATGGCAGACAACATTAGACGAAAATGTTTGAAATGTGGACGATCACCGAAAGAAGACTCTAGCATTAAATTGTATAGATTCCCAAACCCTGGACTAAATAACATGTTACGGTAAGGTGAACGCACAACTATACGCACAACTATACATAGAAGTTACTTAGATTTCTTTTACATAATTTCAATAATAAATAAATTAAAACACCTAACTAAACTAAACTAAACACCAGTCGGACACCAACTATAACCCCTACATGCCATACTTCTTATATGAAAATGATGTTGTTTTTAGTAATGTCATGTAAACTAATCGCCAACTTCTACAACAACGACTTGAAGCGATGATGCCCTTGTTACTGCAACATTTTACACTAAGACTAAACCCTAATTTTAGATAACACTGAAGCAAATAGAAAATCTTTTTATTTTGAGCGGTAGTTTTAAGGACAAGGTCAATATTTAATTTCCTTTTTGGATCTGATTGATATGTTTGCCCCAACCAGATTCAAGAGGGCTAGTAGTTCATTTTCCCCAGAGACAGATAAAAATTCTTTGCGATAAGGCCTGCCCATAGGCCAATATGATTAGGTCGGAAGCTAGTTATCAGTACTATAGACAACTTTGTTATTTCTATAAGGTGGTGTTGACTGAGGATGGAAAAAATTCCTTTAAAAAATTTGTTAATAATAAAATAACAAAACAAACATGAGTCATAAACCGTAAACCTCTGTACCTAACTTGTTACCTTATGTATTTTGTATTTATATTAAATAGAAAAATAAATGATTTTACTATTACTATTATTAACATCTTATAATTTTTATTGTTTTAGTTGTGTATCATGGGCCAAGTTTTGTTTTCCTGACAATGAGTGCCATTCAGTGGATTTTCACAAAAAATTATATGCTGAACACAGAATGTTATGCTGTGAACATTTTAAGGAATCTTCCTTTTCTGATTATGCCAAGAAGAAGCTAAATCGACATGCTGTTCCTGATGTTGAATGTGTAGAGGTAATTAAGTATTAATCATTTTTATTGAGTAAGTTTGTATCACTTCACATGAGCAATCTATTATACAATACTGAGATATTATGGAAAAAAAGTAAACTTGAAAAAAGAAAATATTTCATGCAACATTTCTTGTTTCTATGCATCTATGAAACAAATCAAGTTCGAGACAAAAATAAAAAAAATTGCCCTGATGTGCTAGGCAAAAACAGCATTTAGTCAACACCCACGGGAAGAGATGGAGTGGTGCTATTCTTTATCCCAGGCACCACACGGGAAATTTAATGTCTTTTTAAATTTAATGTTTGATAAAATAATATTGTTTTTCAGGAAGTACTAGGTCCAATACAGCATCCCATAGAACCTATGTCAGGTCCATCATCATTAAAGCATGACGTCATAGATGCTCAACCAGGGCCGTCACGCATACTCATGGACATCACAAATGTTGTACCAGTTGCCAAGGTATCTATTTACACATTATAATTTATAACAATGGAATTCTTTTATGCTGACCTTTTGTCTGTGAACTAGCCAAATTGGTAGCAATATATCTTTCATTTAATAACGTCCTGTCAAACAAATATATCCATATAAGTTGTGGGTGCTCTAAGTGGACAAAAATGTAAAACTAAATTTGTATACACGAAGAGCACCTGCCAAAAATATTGATGGGTGCTCTAAGTGGACTAGGCCAGGTGCTATTCGCACAGGTGCTATTCGGATGGGTGCCCTAACTAGACTACCTCGTCTTTAACCCCTAACAATGAACTGCAGTTAATGTTTGATAAAAAATATTGTTTTTAAGGAAGTACCCAATCCATCACAGAACCCCATAGAACCTGTTCCATCAACATCAAAGCATGAAGTGATAGAAGCTCAACCAGTTGCCAAGGTACCTTTACATATTATAATAGGTTACAACCTATTGTCATGCGCCTGACCGGGAGGCGCGCCGGCCGAACGTACCTAAACTGCGGTGTGACACCCCCCTGCGGCCAGTAGTAGTAAAGCCGTAATATGTGATCGCCTTTACCCGCCATACTTTAAGATCCCCTCTCTAAACTTTCTCTTGTGTGCATGTGATGTGAGCATTAAAAAGTATATCTATCTATTTTTGTTTCAGCCTATCAGTGCCAGTAATCCAGCAAAATCAAAGAGAGAAGCAGAGTTATTGAAAAGGTGTAGACTGTATATGAAAAGAATTTGGAAGTTGCGGCACACTATCAAAAAAAGAAATAAACTTGATAGTTTTAACATCCTTTATGAAAACGATTCTTTCCAAAAACTGGTGAAAAGGTTAACTCCGTCATTTGCAATACTTTTGCAATCGCAGTTGAAAAACGTTAAAAAGCAAAGGAAAGGGCGAAGATGGACTTTAGATGAAAAGTTAATTGCATTACGGCTTTACAAAAGGTCTCCTATGTGTTATAGACTTTTAAGGAGAATGTGGTGTTTACCAACCCCAGCAACTCTAAAATCGTTGCTAAGTCAGTTTGACTTGTCTGTTGGTATAAACCAAAAACTTCTCAGTGCATTAGAAGAACATGTTAAAAGTTTACAGTCTTCTGATAATGAATTTATAATGATGTTTGATGAGATGTCGTTAAAAAAACACTTGGAATACAAACCAAAATTAGACCTAATAGAAGGATACCAGGACCATGGGCCTCAGCATGGACGGACTCAACAAGAAGCAACTCATGCACTAGTATTCATGGTGGCTGGTATACGAAAAAAAGAAAAACAGCCTATTGCTTTTTATTTGTCTAGTTCCTATGTTACTGCAGACAGATTGGCAGTCCTTATAAAAGAGGTAACTATATACTATTACTTGCTCAAATTTAAACATATATAATTATGTTAGTATGTTAATAAGCAGGACCGAACCACACAGTCTGTTAAACATCTGATTCTGCAAGTGATTATGCCTTTTCCATTCACCAAAACACCTCAAATATTTAGCATGTAATATATCATACTGCATCAAGAGTACATTGGCGCAAGCCAGGTATCTACCAAAACTGAGCCAAGCGGTGCGTTATAAACACATCGCCTCTGCGATTGAAAATACTATGGTAGATACCGGGCTGTAAGCTGCTTATTGGTGGAGCACGAAGATTCTCTACAAACTCAGAGGCACATGCAGTGTGCATTACATACTTACATACATTACATACAAGATCAGATACACACTTACAGCTTTAGAAAGATTTGATTTTCTGTTTCTGTTTCATTTATTAAAAGTGTGTGTTAACAAAATCTAAAAATTTTTATTTGCAGGTTCTACATGCTTGTTTCAAAATTGGCCTATGTATATCAGCTACAGTATGTGATATGGCTGCAGTCAACAGAAGGGCATTAGCAATTCTGGGTGCAAGTAAAGAGAAGCCATATTTTTTAATAGTAAATAATGAAGTAGTTACTATGTTTGACCCACCACACTTACTCAAGAGTTTTAGAAATCTTTTTATAAAATACAATGTTAAGTGCAGTACTGATATAATGTCAAACACCCAAACAGGACAAGGTAATTTATCAATACTTATGCAAACATACATATTGAATTGATTTAGAAAGCAATAATCATTTCAAAATTCCTCTTTTACAGGTTTGGCAAAATGGAGTCACATAAAAGACTTTTATGATTTAGATAATCAAAACAAAAATTTCGTTTTTGCACCTGCTCTTCGCAAAGAACATTTAAACCCTAACACCAAAGAAAAGATGAAAGTAAAGTTGGCTGCACAAGTTTTAAGCCACTCTGTTGCATCGGGGATGTTCGCCAAAATAGCGGCAGGTAAATAATACCAAAATATATTTTTTATTTACATATCTTACGGTAAGCACTTGGCCTTCATCTCACTGATGTTAATTGATAATAAGGCCGACAGACGGACGGTTGAAGCGCTTCCCCCGGAATCCTCACCTACTGAGGATTTCTGCACTTACTATGCCATGTTAAGGCAACTTTCCACAACCTTAATTTACCGACTGCATTTTTTTACATTTCCGACTCTCATTACTGGTTAATTTCAGGGGAATTGCCATCAGACGCTACAACCACAGCAAACCTTGTATCCAACATGGATAAGTTGTTCGATTGCATGAACAGCGAGAGTCCAGACTTACGAAGAGGAAAACCTTATGCTACAAATTTGTCAAAAAAGTCACCCCATTTAAAGTTTTTTATTTCCATGAGAATGTTCTTTTCTGATATGGAATTTGTGGGCTGTTCCCAAACCCCACCATCACAGCAAGGTTGGATATGGTCATTGAATGCAGTAGAGCGGTTGTGGAGAAATTTATGTCGTAAACATAGTAACATAAAAACTTTGTCGACACGTCGCCTGCAGCAAGATCCCCTTGAAAATTTGTTTGGAACAATAAGAGGAAATTGCGGAGCAAACAACAATCCAACTGTTGGACAATTTATAGCTGCTCTAAAAACAGCGATCATGTCCAACCTTGCCCATTTGTCCAGTGGTAATTGTGAGCATGACGAAAATGACAACATGATTAAAAATTTTAAGAAAATATTTACACCCACACTCATTCGCACTGCCGATGATGCCAAACAAACAGAACAAAAAGATTTAGAAGCATCCCTTTGCTTGATAACAGATTCAGTAGATGTAAGTTTCGCGGAACCTTCATCTACTGAATCTGCAGAATTGCAGGCTTGTGCGTATGTGTGTGGGTATTTATTAAAGAGAAAAAAAGATAATTGTCAAAAATGTGATACATTTTTAAAAAAGCAGGATATTGATTGTGAATTATTTAATTTCATGCAATTCAAAGAATACAATGATTTTAAAAAATCGCTTATATATGCATCAAATGAATTTGTAAACTGTGTGGAATCTTGTGCGACAATTATAAACGATTTATTGCGCACAAGAAGCCACACGGTCGAAATAAAAAAAACAATTATCGAGATACTTTATAAAAACGTTAATTTTGCATTCATAAATTGTCATTACAATGAGAATATAGAATTTATTGTTAACAATATTTTTTATATATGTATTAGAAGATTTTGTACTTTGAAAAATCGCCAGTACAAGGAAGAGACATCGACAGTATTGTTAAGAAAAAAAATGGACATAATAAAACATAAATAAAATCTATTTGCCATTGTTTTATTTATTAATGTAATGTTTTTTACTAGTTTCAAACGTTTCTTCCATGTACTATTCTTCCGATGAAGTAGTTTCATGAGAAACTTCTCTCATAAAACTTCAAATGGAAGAATAGTAAGGAAGAAACGTTTGAAACTTTGAAGTAAAGATTTGGGTAGGTACACCTACTTTTGAAAAGTTTCTGATTCCCGCCACAAATTTAAATTTTTCCCGCCATACTACTTCGTTGGGGATTACCAGAGATGGCGCTAGTGTCAGAATTTGTCGCCTTATATTATGTATGAAGTTGACATTCTTCTCCGTATATGTGTTCTGTGGTCATGAACTACACTGAGCTAAATGAGCTACTGAGCTAGATGAGATATATAGCTCTTGACTGGGGGTAAAGAGCTATATGGCTCTTATCTCTTCAAAGAGCTAAATTTCTCATGACTACACTCTGGACACTTTGACAGTGCTCCCATATTCTTATCTATGAGTGCTCCAGTGTGCTCGTAGTGTAAATCGGAACATACATACCCTTTGTAAATAACATACCGTAGAAAATGGAAAACATTGACATTTACGAATACTGCCGGTTTTGTGCTGAGCCGAAAGAGGCAGACAAATTATTAAACTTGCAGGACGATGTAGAGAAATGCAATGAAATACTATTGAAGCTGACGTTTGTTAACGCTCTATACGTTAACGTGAATAGTGACAGTATTTTGCCGAGAACTATTTGTTCGGTATGCAACGACTCTCTGAATAAAGCTTATGAGTTCCTCGTTGAAGTCAAGAGAGCTCAGGAGTTGTTAACGAACCTCTTTACCGCGAACGAAGAGTACTTACTAATAGTTTCTGATGGTAAGAAA
The DNA here is from genome assembly GCA_963082485.1 of Eudonia mercurella. Taxonomy (NCBI): domain Eukaryota; kingdom Metazoa; phylum Arthropoda; class Insecta; order Lepidoptera; family Crambidae; genus Eudonia; species Eudonia mercurella. The sequence continues at coordinate 323,304 of OY720051.1, forward strand.
AGTAGTGGATTTGATGATTATCTCAGTATTGACGCGGTGGAAGACCACCAGAATGATGAAATGCAGATGCTGTCGAGCTCTCCTGACAGAGAACTTCAATCGAACATAAACCATGGTGATAAGGAGTTAACTTTTCATATGAAAAAAAATCTAAAAGAAAATATTGTATGGAAGGATGAAGACTTTTCCAAAAAGAAAATAAAAGATATAAATTCGTGGGAAGATTACCCATGGGTTTGTGCATTTTGCAATATTGAGCTTTCAGACTTGGACACATTGAGATCCCATTCCCAAAAGGTTCACGGCCACTGTTCTGCATTTATATGTATTTATTGTAAAAAAGATGATATTTACAATTTTACTCCTTACGTGAATCATGTTAGAAAACATAGAAGATGTTTAAAGTAAGTATTTCGGATATTTATGGTAATTTCATAGAATTTTCAGTATCTTTTAGTTGAATTATCTCTGTAAAGGATTAGCTTCTTTAAGTACACTTTGATTTATTGAGATCTTTGCACCATCACAGCTGTCACTCTTAAACAACTTACTGCAGGCATAGTTTCAACCATGGTCATTATTGTATTCTGCAGTTTGTCTAGCATACTTTCCATTAGTTTCATGATGTCATTAGGGTCTGTTATTTTATCTGAGTGTGTATCTTATATTTTTGCAGCAGTAGCCTATGTGTATGTTTGCTAGCTATGCAGCGCTAATGTAGCATTCCAATGATGAAAGAATTTTTTAAATCAGTCCAGTAGTTTTTGAGTTTATTAGTTGCAAACATACACACAAAAATACACAAAGCTTTCCTCTTTATAACATTAGTATAGACATAGTAGAATGAAACAAGTATGGTATCTTCATACATATGCACCGAGCTCGGCTTGTATGTGAGCGCGGCCGAGCCAGCCCGTCCGTACGCATCGTCGCACGCACACACTGACAAAGTTTAATGATGCGCCAGTCGCGGTTGAACCGTACGTGATGCCGCGCGTGCCTGCGTGTTTCGTCGCTGCGCCGGCGCGCCGCCGCTGCCGCTCGCACGTTGATTATAATTTGTTAAACGTAAGTCAAGGTCAACGATGGTTACAAAAAAAAACAAGAGAAATTGCAGTGTTTATAGCAATAATAATAGTTTATAGCAGCTTGTCCATCCAGAATGTTCTTTCTTTACTTTACCTACCGAACAAGAACTGAGTGAGTACCTCCTGCCTAACTTAATTACACTATTATTATTATTAATTTTGTGTCAGTTATTTACTACTGAAAGAGTTACGTTCTGCTCCAGATTCACCTTACTTGTTTCATTCTACTATTGTACGAGCATGCAACGTACATTATATTTTATTATTGATAATTCGACAGTTTTGAATTGACCTCATTAACGCGCATTATACTTTTACATATTTCACAAGTTCAGTATGCAATTAGCCATCAAGAGCGCCGCGCTTACTCACTATCATTTATCATTTTAGACTTAGCATTGTTAATTTATTACTAAGTTCCTTTAATATACTATTTTCTATCACTACCAAGCAGTATCATTCATCAGTAGTTTCGGGGTAACCCGAACAACTATGGTATAGATAGATGAATGAAATGAAATGTCAGTCATAATAATGCACTATAGTAATGACATTACAATCTCTCTTTGTTACAGATATTTCTGTCAATACTGCAACATGTACATCAAAAACCAAAGTTTGATGAAAGAACATGTAACGGCACACACTGACCACCAGAACCCTCCATGTGAGCGCTGTGGAAAGATCTTTAAGACTACCATGCAACAGAAAGACCACGTGCAGCTATTCGTCCCTCCCCGCAAGTGTTTAACCTTAACCAATAAGGATTATACCTGCGACGTGTGTAACAAAGAGTTTACATCAATACCTATATTAAAAAGACACTGCAGAGAACTTCATGACCCAAACAGAGAGAAGCACCACGCCTGTAAATTTTGCGACAAAGCATTCTACGACAAACCAACTCTGAAAGCCCATTTAATATTGCACAGCAAGAAGAGAGTGAAATGTCATATATGTAACAAGAAGTTTCATGCGAAATCTTATTTGAAAAGTCATTTGCTGGTTCATAAGAATATCAAGCCATTCACTTGTGCGGAGTGCGGGAGGCAATTCAGACTGAGGCGGCAGATGAAAATCCATATGCTAATTCACTCAGGGACAAAACCTTACAAATGTTTGATCTGTGACAAAAAATTTGGACGTCCTACGAATTTGAAAGTCCATGAAGCACGGCATACTGGCTTCAGGCCATATTCTTGCACGTTTTGTAGCTGGAAGTTTATGACTTGGACCGATTGTCACAAGCATATGGTTAGAATGCACGGTACACCGCTAGGGAAGACTAAGCTGACAGCTCGCGGTCGTGTATCTATTACTGCGGTAACTCCAGTTAAATGATCAACCTGGGGACTGGGAGCTGAAGAGAGAACAGATGATGGAATGGTGGTTAAATGAGATTGGAACAACAATGCTTTCTTTGCTCAACAATTTGGAATGCTTAGTGTTTTGTTAAGCGATTTCACATTTTTTGTATCCTATTACAAACTACAAATCTAATTTTTTATTTAATTTTAACTTCAAAAATTTTTTTTGTTTAATATTGTCACTCATTTTGGTAAATGTTGTGCACAATTTTAACTGGGCACAGGCATGCTCTTTTAAATTGTGTCTTCATGAATAAATAAAGTGGGGTTTGAAGTGAGCATGAGGTTTTAATGAAACTTTCTATGCCTTATAGTGTAGACTGACCAAAGCGTATCTTCGTAAGGCTGGTTTCACAGTCGCGCCGTCGAACAGCGCGTTTCAACAGCACGCGTTTGACGCAAGGCGGACCTATGAGAAACGCGGCGCGCTTCAACAGCGTGACTATGAAACGCAACTACTATCTAGTGTAATTGTAAGTGCGCGCATGTGGCCGGCGCTGGTCAAACGCGTGACTCTGAAATCAGCCTAACTTAACCGTAACATTTGATTTCTTGGCGGGAAAGTGAAGAGTCGTGTGTGCGGTATTGTTTTATTTTCTAAAATTTTTGTTATGTCGAATATTAATGTGAAATAATGGTGGATGTGAATTAACCGGAGTGTTGGCAAATTAAACAAAACAATGCAACGTCACTTTACAAATTCTCTAAAGTCCGCCCGAGCACTTAATAAAGCCTAGGAGCTTAAAGATCTTTACTGAGATACTCGAAGGGTTGGGGGGTATATCATTTCTCACTTCTCATTTCTATTATCATTTATCAACATCAATAAAATATTGTTTATTTATGTATAACTTGTATGAAAAATTACTTTGACACTGGCTAAATGTGCTAATAGCACGAAGCTATCAACTAAAGGAAAAAAAACCATAACGTATAATTCGCCGCGAGTTTGATACGTCATTACTTAGTACATGCAAAGTTGCAATGAGGAGCTTGCGGCGAATGTGTACAATGTATCAACTGCAACGTCTGCAACTATAAGCAGTTTATAGAACAGTCGCGTTGCAATCGTAAAATTAACAACTGGTTGCTTTTTTTCGGTAATCACCCTGCTGTTCGGCTCGGTTTAGGTTACAAAGGTTTCCTGAGTGGAAGAGCCACGCTGCGTTGCAGCACGAAATGGGCCGGCTCGCCCGGCGTAATACCACCACCCTCTCACTACATACAATATCGGCGTGAAACAATGGCACTCGTTGCTGTTTTGTGATTTATTTTGGCGTTGGCAAACATATTCTATTTTAAACGAAACGAATAATTTAAGTTTAATCGCATTTTTGTATGGCCGAGACATTGCTGGTCTTGCTGGCATTTTTGAAAAAACTCATACACAAGTACACAACCGATATTCTGAGAGGTTGAAGAAAGAAATTTCTTTATGGGCATGGACTAATAATGGAGAACCCTGTGTCCATATAAAAATTGATAATTTCCATTTTGTTTTTAAATTAAGTATCATCATCATCATCATCATCAGCTCATTTTATGTCCCCACTGCTGGGGCACGAGCCTTCCCTATGGATGGATAGGGAGAACGGGCCATAAACCCCCACGCGGGCCCAGTGCGGATTGGTGGTTGTTAACGACTGCTAATGCAGCCGGGACCAACGGCTTAACGTGCCTTCCGAAGCACGGAAAAGCTTGAGATCATAAATTTTTAGTCACCCATCCGATGACCGGCCTTTGCGAAAGTTGCTTAACCACAGCAGTCGCAGACCGGGCGTGTTAACCACTGCGCCATCGAGCTCCTCGAATAGTACAATTAAAAAAAAAGGCAAAGTGTTGAAAATATTCCACGAGCGGGCTCAGGTTCCCAACTATGCTATCGTGGAATTTTTTCAACACTCACAGAATATATAATAGTACAAGTACAGTCTTTTTTCAAATTTCGAAAAAAGAGTTCGCAACAAAATTTGAGTAAAATTATTATGTAAATATTCATAAATATAATTACATATTTATTTTAATCAAAAATAAAAGGCCCGCGCAACAGTGCAAATTGTTTATTGCGTGCATTAACTGTACCTACCTACAACACTAATTGGTCTACTATAAACACATTATTTTGAGTAAACAAATGTAGATATTCAAATAATAACAGTTGATCCTAAAACCTTACAACATAATTATATTTTTTATATTTATACTAACACTAAAGCAGTTTGAACATAATTATATTGTGTATAATAATAAGCTAACTTTATATCATAGCGAATGATATTACATAAGTCAATATGTTGTATGTGTCAGATTGTTATTTGCTATCTCGTGAATAGTATACCTTAAATATATTTTAAGTATGACAACACTTGTCATCTATATTTTCTTCCCTTCTCTACGAACGATGTTCATGGCCGGACGTTTTTTCATTATTCTAAAGTGTATTTTCTCCGTATTTACTTGTGAGAGTTTATTTTGACAAATAAATGTTTACACAAGTGATCTGCGTGTTTTGCTGTTGGTTTTGCCCATCTCCGCTCACTCCACTCCTCTACAAAATCCTTATAATATGCATACAAAACCAACGAAAAATTTTTCGCTCTTTCATTTAAAAAAAAATCGTTAAGGGATAGCTTAATTAAAGCAATAGGAACGAAATAGACAGCTAGTGTTTGTTACTTGGAATTTTACTAACGAAAAATAAATCGTACTGTGGGATATTTTAACAAGAACCACAGATTATAGTTACTCTCGACCTTTTTTTATTGCTAACAGGTAAGCACTCGACCTTCACCTCACCTGATGTTAAGTGATGATAAGGCCGAAGGCGGAAACGCATTTCACCCAGAATCCTCAACTAGCGAGGCACTGGCTATCTTATCTCTAGCTGCCGGAACACAACAATGCTGCGAACATTGATGTTATGGCGACATATTTAGATAAGATGGTGGTAGAAAAACAAGTCCTACCACCAACCAAACCGAGTACACAAATGTACGCACGGAATCGAACCCGGGACCTCTGTGTCTAAACCGGTGGTCTTAACCACTAGACCACAGAGGCGGTCAAAACTGACTCTGCTGTTTCCACTTTTTCGAGAGCGACGGCGAGGTTTGGAGCGTCTTCGAGGCGCTCGTAACGTATCTACCTTTTTTACTTGGATCATTATACTAATCATTAGCGATGAGTAGCTCGCGAGCGAGTTGTTAAAAAGAGCTAGCTCACCTATTCTAGCTCACTCTCGTTCAATTCATATCTTTTAGCTCAGTGTTTCATCGGAATGTCGGAATCGAGCGGCTCGATAGACAAAGAGAAATATATGCGTTTCGAATGACGCGTATGAGCGAAAGAAAGAGATGTACACACACAAACACTGCAGTGCCTATTGGATTGGATTTGGATACGCTAGCTCTACGTATGTATGCATTCAAATTTAATCTATATTGCTATTGTAATAAGGTGCATATTTAGGAGTAGAATTTTTGCGCAGAAAATTCCAGTTATATTTATTTTGGTTGCCAGTCCTAAGCCTGTCAAAGTATGAAGGAAAATCGTGGCTAATTCGAGGAGTCAATTTAATAATAAACATTTTTCTAAAAACAGTTAAAATTCATTAAGTTAGTGTTGAAAATAAACAACGAATTGTGACTACTACACTTTCAAAAAGCTAAATTAAACTAGGAATTAGGTAATAACTACCTATTAATAATTCTGTGGTTTTAATCAGTCTGTAGTTCTGTTCGAGTATAACTCAAAAGTGTCAGTCGAGCGAGTCTGATCTGTACACATTTAAACGACTCGAGAGTCTTCTATCTTCATGAACTACACTGAGCTAAATGAGCTACTGAGCTAGAAGAGATATATAGCTCTTGACTGGGTAAAGAGCTATATAGCTCTTATCTCTTCAAAGAGCTAAATTTCTCATGACTATTAATCATAGCATGAACACTAATTGAAATGGCTGAATATCAGAGGTCGGAATTAGGTAGAGTTATTTATGTACTTGCATCGAAATGTTGATATAAATGTGGATCTTCTCGGGATTTCTAATGGACAATTACGTGTGGCCAACAATATTAAAATTAAATAATAATAAAAACCTCGAGATAGATAAGACTATTAATAGTCTTAAGCAAATTTAAGCAACCTCAGATATCTGATGTCGTTGATGTAAATTTGGCAACGTCGCGCGTGCACTGGTTTAAATTGTGTTAAAGTAAACTTTTTTATTTAATAATACACGGGATTTTTTTGCTCTTTAAAATTAATCTCGGGATTTGAGGCATATCCACTTTCTTCTTTCGCTGTATGAAATCAGTGTAAGTACATAAATAACTCTACCTAATTCCGACCTTTGCTGATTAGACATTACATTATCCAAGTTCGCAATAAAATTATATGTAAATAATCATATTTATGTTAAATTTGACCCTTGCTATTCATATTTCACAATTCACAACTTGTTCTTACATTTACAACTACTTCTGTGGATCCAGAACCAGATGACATTACATAATGCCATTGCGAAATACACCTTAGACATTCTTTACTTTCGCACTCGTTTTTAATGTACCTAATAACCTTTTTATTTAAGAATGAACTTCTGTAACCTTAAAAGTTATTAATAAACACTCAATTAACGGAACAAAATAACGACGTTTTATTTTCTTTTTCGCATACATTTCTATTGATAAAAATCGTTTGTCGATACTTATTAACCAATCTTTAAAATATATTAAACTCTATTATGCATAGTAAATACAGTTATAGAGACCATAGGCCATTAAAATATTTTTATATTTAAAATAAATTCTAGATATTATTATATTTGACAAAAATTATACTATTTATATTTACAAATTATTTAATAATAATAATTATAATTAATTATTTATTTAATAATAATAATTATTATAATGCACAATTATAAACTTAACAAAATCAATTTCACTTCAAAAACACTAATCATCTGCACAAATGTTAAAAAAAACATCCACGAGCAGGATTTGAAGTGTTGAATAATTTCGGCGGGCTGGTTAGAACCACGATAGCTCAATTGGAAGAGCACTTGACCCGGTATGTCAGAAGGGTGCAGGTTCAAATCCTGCTCGTGGAAATTTTTTCAACATTTGTGTTTTTGTAATTTGTTCGTAACAAAATTTGCGTTAAAAATTATTTGAACATTTTCTAAATAGCTTGCTTGTTTCTTAACTGATCTTTAATATTTGTAAAAATATTATGATCGGATGTTAGTGACGGTAGTTGCTGACATTGAATGGGCGCCTTTGGCTTTCAAAGTAAAAAGTGTTGAATAATTTCGGCGGGCTGGTTAGAACCACGATAGCTCAATTGGAAGAGTACCTGACCCGGTATGTCAGAAGGGCGCAGGTTCAAATCCTGCTCGCGGAAATTTTTTCAACGTGTTTTTGTAATTTGTTCGCAACAAAATTTGCATTAAAAATGATTTGAACATTTTACTAATCATCTACCTAAAAACTAGACACAGGCTAAATCATAGCGAGAGCCACTAAACACGAAATTGAATTGAATTAGCACTTTGGACGAGTACATACAAATGTCGGAAAATAAAATGCTTTAACCACACTCTTAGTCATTCAAAATAGTTTTAAGGTTTACCAAAATCTTTTCTTGTAAATTTACGAGATCGTTCGAGATATTGTGGAATATGCAAAATTAATATATCATCAATGTAAGCACTCCATAATAAGTAACATTGACATTTCCCCCTTTATGTGCACTTTCACAGCGGTTTTCAAAATAAACAAAGTAGTAATTGTCTACATACTTATTAAAACTTTAAGGGGAGTTTGTTTTTATTTTTATTATTTATAGATAATTTGGCAAATGACTCCGCTCTATCTGATGTTAAGCAGAAGCAGAGTCCAGATGCTCCACAGCTAGTGCTGCAGGATTGCGCCTCATTAATGCCGGATCCCTATATTCTATCTATCTGTTGTTTTATCTACTGGAGTTAAAATTTGACATAATTTGTATGGAGCTTATGTCAAATTTTTATCTATAGTAGGCAAAACAACAGATAGATAGAATATAGCGAACCGGCTTAAGTCACTAGCTTTCCTCACCAATATTTTTAGTATATATTTATAACAGGTATACACATTGAATCAATTGTGAATATTTGGAAAACAGCTCCATAATATTTTAAAACATTCACAGTTGTGTCTCAGCGACCCGATTTGATTTTGATTCACATGGCTGAATGAGTTTTTATTTACACTTTAACACTATAATGCAGATACACATACCATTTGTTTCAACTGCCTGCGCGATACTTTAAAAAATAATAAAGAAATATAAAACCCTAACAACTCCAAATTGTTCAGAAATCAATCAATATTTTACGCAAACTTAGTCATATCGAGTCTCATATCCGACGGTAGTCTCATATCTGATCCCAATCTCATATCCGGTCCCATTCTCATATCTGGCCCCAATCTCATTTCACCAGCCATCCTGTCATCCGTCCTCATTTCAGAACTGTGCGGTTGAGTGCTCATAGTTCCCATATTTAGCATCTCTGGAGTCACTGCATCGATGGCTATACGACCGTGAGCTGTCAGCTTGGTCTTCGCCAATGGAGTACCGTGTTTCCTAATCATATGCTTGTTACAATTGGACCAGTTACCAAACTTCCTTTCGCAAAACTTGCAAGAGTACGGCATCACACCAGTATGTTGTACTTCATGAACTTTCAATTGGGTACCAACTCTAAACTCTTTGCCGCACACCAGACATTTGTAAGGTTTGATGTCGGTGTGAGTGAGCATATGGTTCTGCATTTGCCTCTTCAGTCTGAAATGCTTCCCGCACTCCGCACAAGAGAACGGCTTTACGTTCGTATGAGTTTTCAGGTGATTCTTCAAATATGGTTTCGCATGAAACTTCCTGTTACATATATGGCATTCCTCCGTCTTCTTGCTATGCAATTTCAAATGGTTTTTCAAGTTGGTGTTATCAAAGAACGCTTTCCCACAAAAGTCACATGTGTATCGCTTCTCTCTGTTGATGTCATGAATCTCTCTGTGGTTTCGCAACGTAGCTTTTGTTGTAAACTCTTTGTCGCACACTTCGCAAGTCAGATCTTCCTTGGTTAGGGTCGAGGACTTGCGAGGAGGGTCGTAGAGCTTTACATGATCTTTCTTTTGGTCCATGGTCTCAAAGATCTTTCCGCAACCCTCGCACGGCGGGAGCAAGCGGTCGATGTGCGACGTTATATGTTCGCTCATTAAAATCGGATCCTTGATGTACATGTTGCAGTACTGACAGAATTTACTGAAACAAAACAGATGTAATTAAAAAGTTTTATTTGTCACTGTTTTAGTTCATTCCGTGTCGCAATCATGGAATGCTTAACAGAATCGATGAAAATATACTTATATTCTTTGAAGAATATATTTATATTCTTTACTGAGACCATATTGAAATTCTGGTTGAAAGATCACTACCTACCATCAAATCGGAATACAGCAATACTCAAAGCTGCTTGGCGGATATAGGTATTAGAGTAGTCGTTGTCCAGCCAGTCAGCCTATCAGCCAGCCAGTCAATAATACCACCACAAAATAACGACAAGTGACATGTCACGAGGGCGTTATTTCGACCAGAATTGTATAATCTCAAGCTCCTCCGTGCTTAGAAAGGCACGTTAAGCAGTTGGTCAAGGCTGCAATAGCAGTCGTCACATACGGTGCCATCCATAGGGAAGGCTGATGCCCCAGAGGGGGGGACTGGAGACATACAAACAGCTAATGATGATGATGATAAAACACTCGACCTAAATTTTATTAATCAAAGTAATCTCAGAAACATGTTCAACACATGTGAACGCATATGTTAGTAAGCGTTAGTTAATTGCAGTTAATCAAAATAATTATTGGAGATTGACTGAAAGATTGTCTGTGTTATTTTATTAATGTTTTTTATATTATTACTATTAATACAGATAATTGTGACTTACTTTAGCAGCGGCCTATGCCTCCTCACGTGCGTAACAAAACTACTGAAGCAAGTCCGTACCAGGAGACAGTCGACACACTTCATTGAGAAACACTTGTTATGTATCTGCTGAGAGTGTTGCCTCAACGCTTCCAAATCAGGCAATTGAGCACAGCACTGCAAACAAGTCCACTCGTAATCCGACCACGACCTTAGCACTTCTGGCTCCACATATTTGTCGTTATACTCCGGGATAATTACGATGCCCTTGCGTCTCGAGTGTCTGGCGATAACTTTCCTTTTATACGCACGCCGGTGACGCTCCAACGATCCTTGGTCGGGTAACACTTCGCCACAGCGATCGCAGACCTTTTGGGTACCTTCCCAGTGGATGGCTGTGTGGTCGAAGCAGGCTGAGTTGGAGTCGAATCGCTCGTTGCAGTATTGGCAGTACAATCTGGAAATTACGATATTTTTTAATTATTAAACTTCTGGCTTAAGGTTATCATGAAAGTTATACGCCTTCCATATGAAAGGGATGCACGGCAGAGCGCCGGCAAGATAGAAATAGTAAAACGTGTCACCAGAAGTAAAATAAGCGTAGCGGTGCAAACGGCGGTTTAATCCGCTTCTGTGATTTACTGGTTAAAACCCAAAGCTCCTGGATTCGATTCCCAGCAGAGAGTAAATGTTTGTACTGTTTGGTTAGTGGCAGGGTTCCAATTGCAGTGCCATTATTAAGTAGAATAGACAATTAGAACGAAAAGGTTAAACTCATAGCTAATACCAACACTTTTACAACAAACCATCACCATCATCTATTTTCTTATTATTATTATTTGAACAGCAAGCAGTTGCCACAACTGATAAAGCATGTATCCTGATTGTCGTAATAAACTATATACGCTGTTGAGACAACCTGTTCAGCCTGAATTCTGTTTTCTTAACAACTTTTTGTATAAAATTAGGCTGGTCCCCAGAAAGAAATGAAAATTCAATGTTTTGCCAGTCAATTGAAAGCCAGCTACAGGCAAGAGCTGGACGAGAGTAGTCGTGGATTGTGCTCAGTGGCGTGCACTTATGAGCATTAATGAGAGGCCTATGTCTAGCAGTGGACATGTGTAGGCTGATGATGATGATGAACAGCTACAATGGTAAAAATTTAGAAACCGGTAGCCTCAATAGGGGTTTGCTGAGGGGGAGGGGTAGAGTCCCCCCCTTCAATCCCCGTCTGCCGGAGATGCATACATTTAAAGAAAAAACTTATTGTAACAACCTTAAATTAATATTTGGCCAGAATTTTGCGAGAAGAAGGCTTAGAAAAGGAGGGGCGAGGGTAGAGGAGGTATTTTAGCCTCTGGTACCCCTCCCCCGCTTCCTGTATGGTGAAATTGTATTTAACCGAGTCACAATTTTGAGGTTTTGGGTTTAGTAAGTTTTTTGTTTTACAAACTAATGGCTTCTGAACGTCTCCCGCTCTGCGGGAAGTGCAGCCCTTTATTTATTTATTTATTTATTTATTTTATTCGGGATAACAACAGCTTAAATACTAAAAGCTTTACAAATGTGTCTAATCATAACGAAGCCAATAACAGTTATCCACATAATATTAGTAAAACAGATACTATGTGTTTTTTTAAATAGAAAAATTTATAGCATAGGTACATCAGTTACACAAAATTAGACTAATTATAACTTTTAAGCTAATACAAAAACAAAAAACTTACTTGCTTGCAAAATAAGATCAGTTACAGCATCTATGTTGATATAATACTTTACTTATACTCATTTTTTTTTACATACTCATTTACATACATACAATATTTAATTATGTTTTTTAAAGTAGTATGATGGTTTATGGTAAAGAAATTAATATGTTTAAATCTCTAAAATACAATACTTATCTTATATTTAACTCGTCTTACCTATATCTTTCTAGTTGTAACAAGTCTTAACTAGCACCTACCTATTAATGACACCTATACACCTAGCATATAATAACAAATGTTGACTTATGATTACAACTGCAACATACATGCATGCCTCACACGCGTTACATTAGTACCAAATGTTAAGATGAATAAATTAGTTGACAGCAAAGCGAAAACAAATTATATTTTAAAACAACAGGAGAACTAAGCAAATAAAAAACACCAATCACTATGACTATGGTTTCGCAACCAGACCCAAAAATAATTACTTTACTTTTGTAGGCAAAGCATGAATTATACGAGTTCGGTCCCCGTATGAGTACAAAGTGAGTGGCAGTCGCATGTTAAGTAAGTGCTTACCCAGCCCTGCGACTTAGTCTTGGGATCGTTTATAGTACTCTAAAGAGTAAACACTAGGCAAGCACTAATTATATGGTTATTTTTGCAGTCAATTAAAATAGCAGGAACGGATTGCTTTTCTAACTATTGTCTGACATTAAATAGGTCTGAATTTCTTTTTTGAAGGACTGTTTAGAGCCAATAAATGGGTCGATGTCAGAAAACAAAGTATTGTACATTCTAGCAATCCGGGTGAAAACAGCGTTCTTGCCGTAGTTAGTGGAGTGAGAAGGTATATTGAAGAGAGCGGTGTGTCTAGTACGGCGCACCGGGACGCAGAGGGATACATGACTAATGATTTCGGGACAATCAAAGCGACCGCGCAGCACATCAAATAGAAGGCACAGGTCAAGCATTTGACGACGCTCATCAAGAGTGAGCAGGTTCAAGGTCCTACAGTTTTCAACATAGCCTAAAAATGGTTTATTATATTTAATGCTGAGGTGCTTGACAAATTTTTTTTGTATCCTTTCAATACGGTTTGTGTGGATTTTATAGTAAGGTGACCATATAGGACTAGCGTACTCCAAAATGCTTCGAACGTAAGCGTAATAAACTACCAGGATACAAAAAGGGCTCTTGAACTGCTTACAGGTCCTGGTTACAAACCCTAAATTACGGTAAGCTTTATTAACAGCCTTTGAAATATGGTCAGCCATTAGCAGTTTGGAGTCTAGGAATACCCCCAGGTCCCGCACGATCTCAGTCCGTTCGATCAATACGTTATTAAAGTGATAAGAGAAGATTATTGGTTTTTTTTTGCGAGTGAAACTGATGCACTGACATTTACCTATACTGACTGTGATTCTGTTTTCAGTGTAGTATTCATAGAGTTTGTTTAAATCTTTTTGCAGAAGCTCACAATCAGCAATAGACCGTACACGCATATAAATTTTTTTATCATCTGCGTACATTATATGATTAGCGCTGCTAAAGCAGCTATTTATGTCAAAAATATAGGCATTGTAGAGGAGAGGACCGAGATGCGAACCCTGGGGCACCCCAGAGGGTACTGAAATATAATTTGACTTGTAGCCTCCCATCACAACTGCTTGAGACCTGTTAGTAAGGTAAGAGCGAACCCATCGAAGTAAGTCCCCATGTATACCTAGCAATTCAAGTTTGCGGAGAAGGATGTCGTGGTCCACACGGTCGAACGCCTTTTCGAAATCCGTGTAGACCACGTCAACCTGACCACCGTTCTCCATTTGATTAATGACATAATCAGAAAAGAGCGCAAGATTTGAGGTAGTAGAACGTCCCTTCAAGAATCCATGCTGTGTATTAGGTAAACCACGTACAATGGTATGATAAATTTCATTGTAGACAATTTTTTCGAATAATTTGCTCATTGTATTTAATATAGAAATAGGGCGATGATTTTCAATAGAGGAGCGTGAGCCTTTTTTGTGGATAGGGATAATTTGAGCTTGTTTCCAGATGACTGGGAAAACGCATTCGTTAAGAGACTTACGAAAGAGAATCAAAATTGGTAAAGCGAGACTGTCAGCACATGATCGAAGAAAAACAGGGGGAATCCCATCACAGCCCGGGCCTTTAGATATGTCCAGTGAGCGCAAATGTTTTAACACGATTTTAAAATTAATGTCGATATTTGAGAGTACCTCGTTGCTCAAATGCGTACTATAGACAGGGACACTGTGCCTAGTGTTATCAGGATTAATAAAGACGCTTTGGAAAAACGTATTAAAGGCAGTGCAAATATCTTGCCCATTGCTGAAGCACTCGTTGCCCAATTTAAACTCTTTAGGATAATTAGAACCACGTTTTTTTGCTTTGACATATTTCCAGAAATACTTAGGGTTGTGCCTGATGTATTTTTCTGCATTATTAGTAAAGAAGGCGAAGCACTGCGCTTGAACACGTTTCTCCCTGGCTCTAAGAAGAGAAAACTCGTCATAATCCAGTGGATTTTTAAAACGTTTCCATTTTTTGTGCATTTTAATCTTCTCGCGATTAATCTTAATAAGCGCAGAACTATACCATACGGGGTATCCTCTAGCGCTAGAGGGTTTGCTGAGTGGAATGTGTAACGTTAAACATTCATGCAATATACTGTAAAATGAGTCGAGAGCGTTGTCAATAGATTTTGATTCAAAAATGTCAGTCCAATTCTTCGCTTTTAAGAAATCGTTAATTTTGTCGTAGTTACATTTGTAAAAATTAAATCGAGGTGTGGAACACTCTTTTAGAGGTAAAATATGTAGATCTAGGACGGTGATAATGAGAGAGGGATGATATACATCTTCTTTAATTATTGGGTTGGAGCAGGTCTTCACGGTTAATGGAAGGTTACAAAAACACAGATCGAGTGTTCTGCCCTTAGAGTTATGTGCAAAATTGTATTGATGTAGCCCCAAAAAGGTTAAGTCATCTAAGAAGGAGGTAGCTGTATCTATTATTGCGCCAGAGCTAGAATGTGAACAGCTGTAAAAATGATTACTCCAGGTTATACAAGATAGATTAAAATCGCCAATTAACAAAAATTTGTCTGACGAATGTTGGTTAATAAAAAGTTGCAAATTATGTTTTAAGTTTTCAATACGTGTTTGAAAATTATTAGGATCAGGAGGTATATAGGCAACAATAAGGTGAAGATCGACTGATGACTGCAAAGAGCGAGCCGGTATAGATACGCATAAAGATTCTATATCATCGTTGCAGGCCCATTCGGGTCTAAGAGTCACGCTTAGTCCTTTTTTAGCACACAACATCACGCCGCCACCAGTTTGTTTGTTAGTCGCTTGTAAGTTGCGATCGCATCTCAACACATCGTACCGAACATCACACAGCTCTGAGTCCAAGATGTCGTCTTGGAGCCATGTCTCAGTGAATAAAAGAATGTCGTAATTACTGATTAGAATATTATTAGATAATTCGAAACATTTCGTACGCAGCCCCCGTGTATTTTGATAATAAATATTTAAATTACTATTTAAATAGTTATTGGTGGCCATTGGAATGAAAAAGTGAATTAGTAGCATATATTATAAGGTATACAATGTTATAAATTGACTGCGTATTATACACGGTAGGCGTAGCAGAACAAGTTAGGGAAAAAGAATCGTAATCGCGGGGCAACAGCGACTGAGCTAGATACAAATACATGTAGGTACATATACTCGTAGTTTGGTGGCGACGAATACGAGTAGGACTGGAATAACATTGTCGCGCAGGCAGCGGCCACGGAGCGAGCGCATCGCCGCCGCCGCTGCCGCGGCTGTATAGATATAGTAATGTTCCTGATACATTATGAATGGGTGCATGTATTGCTGGCGAATAAATTAGTGTATGCTCCGGGTTACTGTAGGTGTTTACGCATATCAACACTGTGGTATAAAAGAATTTATTACAAAAGTGCAGTGAGACACGCATGCATATCAATCTCAATGCAGAATTACAATGACTAGTGTGCAGTTTTAAGGTATCTTGTAAGGTATGGATTTTATTACATAGGAAGTACTTACGCAATATTAAATTGTTCAAAAGAGGGTAAATTAAATATTTTACATCTGCATAAAAAAGGTTGATGCTAGATAATAAAACAGTTACATAATATAAAATTATAGTACTTATGAGACGAGTTGAGTTATATGTAAGGTGACCATAATAATATTTAAAACTAAACAGACATGTAATTAAATATGTCGCATAACGGAATGTGATCTTTGCGACTAAGACATTAATGCTGCAATCAGTGCGACGAGCATTGGTTATTATAATATATTTTATAAATCGACAGAGTGTCAGTAACAAATCAATAATGGATAATGCTAAATAAAACAGTCACTTGATTTTACAGAGATCCCTAATGTCGTTAATGATAAATGATGCTGAGGTATCGTTCTTACGTATATAAATTTTGCAGTTCCGGATCCATACATATTTAAAGTTGGCGGCCTCAGCTGCTTCTCTAGCTTTCTTATGTAGTTGTTTGAAGTGAGGAGTAAGATGGTCACCGACAAATATTTTACGTGGGTCGCCTGCAATACCGATGTCCGTAGTTAAAATACCTTTCTTTTTTCTGATGTTTGAGAGAATTGTGTCTTTCAACAGTAGTGACTTAAACTTTGCAATAATATTCTTAGGTCTGTCAGGTACACGAGTCGGTACACGGTGTACGTGAACCAAGTCATCATCAGATATCTTGATCCCAACGCTATTTGCAATGGAGATTAAATATTGAGTTACACTTTCCTTCATTTGCTCTGGAATACCACATACCTCCAGGTTATGGGTTCGTTCTCGTTGCTGTGCAAAATGTTGTTCATTTTGTAGGTGTTCTACAAGTAGTTTGCAGTCGGCAAGGCCTTGTTTCATTCCGTGGAGGTTAGTTATGTCGGCCGAGATATTATCAAAGCGAGCCTTTAGAACGTCTTGCTCCTTTGAGTGAAAGTCCAGGGAGTTCGATAAGGTATTTAGTTCAGTTTTAAATTTGTTATGTTCAATTGTCAGGTTATCGGTTGTTACTTTAATAGATCTGACTTGGTTTTTAATTTCAGAGACGTCAGCTTGAATCACGTTCATATCCTCATCATGAGATTTCTTAAAATCACGAAGAAAGCCCATCATTTCTGTACGGAAGTCAAGAAGTTCATGCTTTAATTCAATTTCCGAGTCCGGTAACTTTCGTTTATATTTTCGCGTAGTGATTAGCGCATCCATCGTTATTGGGGAAGAATCATATTTCGATAGGTCCGTTAAAGAACCAGTATGACTTGAGCCAGCGATCGATTTGTCGGGAGAGTGCACGACGTTCATTTTATGTTGGATGTTGGATCTTGCCTGCGCGCACGGTATGTGTGAGGGACAAAAAACACAACTTGTTTCTTTTCCCCGAGGAGGTGAAGAGCGGTTACCGCGGCACGGCGCAACGTTTAAAACGAACCGAAAGAGCACAAGACACTGGCGAGGTTATTCGACACTGAGTTCACTGACCTATGCAATACTGACGATTATTGATCACACTGTTTATTTTAATTTTATGAAATATTATAGGAGCAACAAGCGCACGTCTACTTGCAACTGATGCGACCGGACGAAAAAAAGCCTTAGCCCTTGCGTAAGAAATTACTGGCATTTTATGTGCCTGCAGTTTGTTACAGCGGGCAGGGGCTGCTCTCCCTCCGCACCTCTGGGCTTTTATAAACACTCTAGGGGTAGGGCAGACTAGTATCACGTGGGGTCGGGGTTAACAAATTCTGTTCTATGTCATTTTTGAGATAACACGTTTTATTTCACATTGTCCTTGTACTTTTTGCATGTTGTTCTATCTTTTTTCTCACTTTTTGCGTTTTGTTTCACTCAAAAAGAAAGAAAACAAAATATAAAAAAAATATGTAGGTACCTTTCCAGCAACCAAAATCGATACTACGTGTTTCAGTAATACCCCTTGAGGCCCCCCCCCCCCCGCCCATAGAATCAGTTTCCCCAGAACAAGGCTACCGCTTTCTAAATCCAACCCATCCAACCCGCTACAATATTTAACATTTAAAGGTACGTACTAGGACTATAAAAATACACCTACCTCAAATTTGGACTGTGTCTTCTAACATGCTCAATGAAGGAGTTAAATGTGTTGAAATCATCTTCACAATCAACACACTTGAACCCATAACAAATATTATGGGAATCCTTACTATGAGCCCTTAGCTCATACATTGTATCATACTTCATGTTGCAATGTATACAAATCCATTTATACAGATTCCAGGACCCTTTCATAACTTTAGGTTTTTTCTCCACCGGTTTGCGCACTCTTGGTTTTCTATACACAGTGCTACGTTTGCGTCTCACCGGCTTTTTCTTAGGTTTTGGCTCATAATCAGCTTCACCACCCGAGGAATTTGAATCTGAATCAGAATCAGCACAACGTAACTCCACAATGGGTACTCTAATGGCTTCTTGGGTGGAGCTGGTACAGTCTTCTAAATCACTTTGAAATGGTTGGTTAGTGTTGTCTATAACACTCTGACATTTATCTTGTTTGACCAATGTTTGAGGTTGTGTTTCCTGGTTTTGCGTTTCAGTTTTCCCTTCTCCGTCATTAGACTTCTCATTGTTTATGTTCGGTTTCATCTTGGTTTTGCCGTAAAAGGACTTCAAAAAGACCTGGGATTGTTTAACCTTTTTGAAAAAGAAAAATGCGTCATTCAACGCAGTGGAACATGGCTCGCAAGTAGTTTTGGGCAAATCGTCAGACCATGTAAGATCAACAAAGTCAACTTTTAAAAATGCTAAAATTTTCACAAACTCCAAGTAGGTTTCGTCGTGTACAGTCAAATCTAATAACTCATCTCGCACTTTCAGTTCAGCACAAAATCTGCAGTGAGCTTTTGAATCGTAGTTGTACTCTTGCTTAATATCGATAACATTCTGAGCTGTGTTATCGGTGTTCGCCATTTGGCAATCCTGCGAGGACATCTAGCAGTTTAACTCATCGTTGAGGAGCTCCGTAAAAGCCGGATCTGAATCTTTCTGGTTCAATAAGCTTGGATGAACCATTTTGTCATTTGTGGCGCACACTCGCACATCAAACCAAGGTAGGAGATGCTTCGACACTAAAAGTTTTTACCACAAGAAAATTATCACAATTTGAATTCAATCATATATCTGTATATCTTATGTAGCACGGATTAATAACTCTTAAATTCATTTAATTTAAACAAATACACAAATAATCGCACAAATGCACAAAGCAAAAGGCTAAATGCATTTTTTGTTACCTTTTCTATTTAAAGAAAGCAAAAGAATCTTGTCCATTCAGTCTTGTCAAACATATTGTATCCTTTTAATGAAAGAGGACGCACCAGTTCGTAAAATCCCTAAGTCAAGTTTTTACGTTTTGAGCTCTATAGCTCATAAAGGTTAAAATAAATCCTGAAATTTTCCCTATGAGTTTTAGAAATAAAAAAACCACTGTCATAAATTGAAAAAAATACAAGCATTTATTGAACCAAATCAACAGAATTGTAAACTTTGCTTAAAAATAATAAAAAATCATCAATGTTTTTGGACTTAACTCAAATTCTTGGACTAAGAGGTTTTTTAGCAGTTTTATAAGGACTTAGTTCGTTTTTAGGAATAGTTTGTACTGTGGCTATGACAAAACTAACGTTGTTATTGAATAATAAAACATGTTTCTAAAGTACATAAATTGTTTGTAAATGATCATTGTTGTTGAGATTTGAAATGTGCCTACGCTGTACTCAGCTTAAAATAAAAAAATAAATATAAATAATATAAAGACTTAATAATCATAATATATATATAAGTCATAATCTCTCAAAATTAACTTATTGTTATGCTTATAAACTAAACAAGGTGAGATCATACAATCACAAAAAGAAAATAATATTTTTGACAACATAAATGAAATATTTCGACGAATAGAGAAAACTATTGAAGAAAGTATTATAAAACGTAATTTAATGTGACTGCTCTGCTTCTTGCATGTTTCTTTATTCAATATCATCGCAGGAATCATCCGGGATATTAATATTGTCCAGCAGAGCCATTTCTTGGAAAATTTCTTCGTAAAAAACCCTTTCGCTCGCTGGAATGTACTGTACTTTAACATAAACAAAACAAAAACGAGCAAAAAATACAAAAATGTAACCGTTAAATTTGACAAAACAAAACAAACATTGCCGGACTAAGTTATTTTTTCAGTATTTTTCGTGAACTTAGAGATTTAAGGGACTTAGCGATTTTACGAACTGAAATTGAACCATTTTTTAATCTTAAAAAAAACTGGTTTAGAGATTTCTAAAACAAAACTTCCAAAGACAAAATCATAGACAAAATTAGCTCTTTTCGATAGTATTGCTAGTTGAAAAAATCCCTAAATGTGACTTAGGGATTTTAGGAACTTTTTGCGTCCGATTATGAATATTGTGATATAATATTGAATATATAATAAAAACTTACTTCGTCGTTGGATATATTAATATGCCTATGAAGGCTTATATTACTTTCCAAATTTTTATTTAGAGCCAGTGTTGTTGTGTAAGTGTTGAATAAGAGTTCTTCTTGCTTTTATTATTTTTTAAATTCTCCCATTATACCCATAATTTACGAATTTATTTATAAACAATCCTAAGATGTCTGTGTATTGCATGAGTACAGAGGAAAGATTGTATTAGTCAGATCCTTTGGTTAGTTAGTCCAAAATAAAATAAAAGAACTAAATAAAACAAAACGCATTTTTTTACTGGTAATCTTTTTTTTTTTCAGTTTGACACATATGAATCTGGACCAGAAAATATAGGTACAAATTATTTTCCCCAAACAATTTACAAATAATATAATATGGACACCGCATACTGTAGACTTTGCGCAGAACTGAAGCCAAACAAGAAACTAGTTGATGTATACAAAGATGCCGACACTAAGTTGATCACAAGTAAATTGGTTCGTATAAATGCCAGTACCGATTTCAACATCGAAACATTGCCAAAAACTGTTTGTTTTGTGTGCCTAACCGCGTTAGACAGAGCTTACGAGCTCGTAAATGGTATAGAAGCGGCTCAGGCAGTACTCAAAGATATAATATTAGTGCAACATATTAAAAAGGAAACTTTATCTGACAATGAAACATGCGCTTCAATTATCTTTGACCCAGAGGATGATGTCAAATTCGAAAACGCAATCACTGTAAAAGAAGAAAACGAGCAAAGCAACAATCGGTTACCTCAGAACGTCAGCAAA
Organism: Eudonia mercurella; assembly: GCA_963082485.1. Taxonomy (NCBI): domain Eukaryota; kingdom Metazoa; phylum Arthropoda; class Insecta; order Lepidoptera; family Crambidae; genus Eudonia; species Eudonia mercurella. The sequence goes on from OY720051.1 coordinate 344,793, forward strand.
AAGAGATTATATAAAACAGCATTAAAACTAAAAGCCAAGAAAAAGATTGTGACATCTACAAAAAACATTCTAGACACAATCCCTCTCTCGCAACTGCACTTGACTTGGAAGGACTTTGACTGGGCTTGTTCGTATTGCGGAACCCAATTTGCGACTTGCGACGAGCTCAAAGAACACTCCCTCCAAATACACAATTGCTGTAACGCATATCGTTGTCCAGATTGCAATACGCGCAAGTTACGTTTAGAGAAATTTATTCAGCATATGAGAATTCATAGGAAATATTTGAAGTTTTCATGTTACAAATGCTATCTTAAGTTTCCGACTCCCCACGAGGTGAATAAACATAGGAAGTGTCATATAACAACTACATACGTTTGTTCTGGGTGCAATACATCGTTTGAGAATCAAGAAGAGAAAATGAAACATTGTACCGTCTACTTCAGGGACTTGAGGTCTCGTCAAATTCCATTGGACAAAGTAGGAAGTGACGGCGTCACTTGCAAGGTTTGTGAGAAAAAGTTTAAACGTAAGACCTCCTTGCATACCCACTTATTGACGCACACAGAACGCAAAAGGAATTACACTTGTGATCAATGCGGAAAATGTTTTATAAGCAAAAGCTGCCTCAGTGGTCATATGGTAGTTCACTCAGACTTATCTTACACTTGTGAAATATGTAAGCATCAATTTAAATCCCTCACAAAGTTAAGAAATCATGTAAAAGTTCATGATCAGGTAAAACCCCATGCTTGTATTCAATGCGGCCGTTGCTTCAGACTGAAAAAGCAGTTGGAATCGCACAGCATTATACACACTGACTTGTTACCACACGTCTGCAGTTATTGTAATAAGGCGTTCCGTTTTAAAACAATTCTGAATCAGCATGTGCGTCAGCATACCGGTGTTAAACCGTACTCTTGTGAAATATGTTCTAGAGATTTCACAAACTGGCCAAACTTCAACAAGCACATGAAAAGGCGTCACAACATGAACATGGCTAAGAAAAAGCATACAGCAGAAGGTATTTACCCTATCAACCCGGTTACTGGAGAAATTATGGTATTTCCAGAAACTAATAAGACAATGGAATGGAAGAAGAAAATGTTGGTACGTAGACCACCAGGCCGACCAAAGATTACAGGAGATATTGTGGCTGAAACCACTGAAGAAAGTGATGATACTAAAGTTGAGTTAGAAAATTAATTGCTTAATAAGTCGATGTGTGAAATTCTTATTCAAACAGAGGTGGAATATACCGATGTGAAACAATATATTGGACCCAATGTTCAAAATGTGTCAAAGTTTCCTCTATAACTGATCAAGTGTTGGGGTTGAGTTGTTTGTGCAGATTCAACCAAATGTCTAAGCAAGTCAGAGAGAAGATTGACGTGATTGTATTGAATTATGTTGTTAATATAACTTATTATTTATTCTACAGTTTGGGGTAGAGTAACTTTTGGAGTCTACATTATTTATTAATGTAGGAGAATGAATCAATATTATTTTATGGGTAATAATTATTTCGTCTCCTACCTTGCCCATTAGGCATACGAATAACGAAATTATAAACGAATTAATAGGTATGTTAATATTTTGACCTCTTCTACGAACGCGTGCGGCAGGTAATACTTATTACCACGGTAATAGTACTACCGTGTTATTACCGTGCGTGCGGTATGCGACGCGGCAAGCGATTTTATAGATCATAGTCAACGATAGAAGGAACCCACGAGTGACTTGCGTTGCGAACGCAGCGAGCAGTTGCTAGTTCATTGCGCGTTATGCTACGGCATTCATAGTCAACAACGGTCATAGAAAGAACGCAATGATTTAGGAGTCCACTTGCCGCGTCGCAAAACGCTAGTGTTTGTGGTCGAACGGCAGGCTTATTACCGAAAAAAGCAACCAGTTGTAAATTGTACAATTGCAACGCGACTGCTCTAGTTGCGGTTGATAAATTGGTATTATGGACACAAATCGCTCAATGTATGTAAACTATTACATTCATTTTAATCGCAAATCTTTCAAGAAGCCCGCTTGAGGACTTAGTAAAGTAAAGCCCCTATATTTTTACTGAGATACTCGAGGGGTTGCGGGTATATCATTTCTCACTTCTCATTTCTATTATCTTTCATCATCATCATACAGGAAAGAAATATTGTTTATAAATTAAGTTTTCGACTGAAGGACTAGTATCCATGGTCATGAAAAAATTTAAAAAAAAACACGTTATTGTGGCATCCGTGGCACCAAAGTCGTGTAGTACCGCTTTTCGGGAATCTAGAACTTAATAAAATTGAATGAAGCATAAAATACCAAGTCAGCAACCGCAACTAGAGCAGTCGCGTTGCAATTGTACAATTAACAACTGGTTGCTTTGTTCGGTAATCAGCCTGCGGTTACACTCGAAGAGCGATAATGTTATTTAGTTGTTGCAGTTTTTATGGAGAATATAGTGCCCATATTTATTTATTTGTTAACGATAATTCTATTGCTATATTATGTAACAGATTTTATCTCTTATTTGATTTAAGTTAAACTTTGTTTTGAAGTTATGTTAACAATGTTATTAAAAGAAAGATTATAATAATAACAAATGAAAAATAAAACACTATTTTATTATTTTATTTCTGAGTTCAGGGTGCGTAGTGCATGTTTTGTTTGTACAGTCGCCATCAGATATATCGGACCGGCCAAGGTGTCCAAATATTTCTGAGCAAGACTAAATTTCTATAAATTCTGCACTCTCCAAATGCCATTTATATCGCAACTACTGCAATGCCATAAACATCTGAGCATGCTGTTTTTTCAATAATTTGACAACAACCAAGCATTCTGAATAACTGACATTTCGCTTATTCTCCCGCTGTTAAATGCCAAAATTACACGACTTTTTTTTTTTTTTTTTAAATATGGCTTTCACATCTCCTTTTCTTGAGATGTATTTTGCCAACAACAATTTTTTATTGGTCACTACGTTCGGAGAATGTTCAGTAGAATTTAGATGTTTCGGAGGAGCTTGAAGTGGTGGGTATCTACAACAAATAACATTTGGTGTTATGGACATCACAGACAGCACAATGGACAATTTTACAATAACAGCCTATGTTAGAGGATAGGAATGGAGTTATGATTAAACATAAAGGGAGAAAAGATTATGGAAAGGTTGACAAATAAATAATATACTTACATAATATAAGTTGGATGTTGTTACAACTTAATTTCATGCTGATGTATGTATTTAATTAAGAGATGCATATGAGAAGAATTTAGGTAACAAAGAAGAGATTGAAAGTTAATAGGGCGTGGGATTTTAGGAGGTAAAACGTCATATAAAGAATAGGAGAACTTAGAACAGTTAAAAAAGATATGGTCTGTGGTTCCTTCGTCTAGTCCACATTCACAAAGGGAATGATCACGAACTCTAATTTTGGCTAGGAAGACTGGTGTACAAACATGTCCAAGGCGGAGACGACAAATGGTTGAGGTGGTTTGTTTATCTACTAATTTAAAACGGAAGAACCAGGGTTTTGTTGGTATAGTAGGTTGAATGTTCCCATAGTGTCGACCTTTGCTAAGCCTGGAGGAGTCCCATAGGTCCTGCCAAGTGCTCATCGCATCAGATCGAGCGGTTGCAAGAAGATCTGGTAGATAGTAATTACTGTATTCCAGTGAACCCATGTTAATAGCGTTTTTCGCCCAAAGATCCGCGCATTCGTTGCCCTCAATTCCATTGTGACCAGGGATCCATGCAAGTGCGACCTCTAAACCTTTCAATTTGCTTTTTAGCAGTAGCTCTTTTATCTGAAGCACCAAGGGAAAATAAAATTTAGCTTTAAATGGGTTGCCAGCAATTGCTTGTAGGCAACTTTTACAGTCAGAAAATATAATAGTTTTGGGTATGTTATGGTTTTCCACGTAGGCTATCGCCTCTAGAATAGCCAAAGTCTCCCCAGCAAACACCGAAGTCTTAGGTGGGCACTTGTAGCTCAATAAGACATTAAACTTTGGTATCCACACCGCCACTCCAACGCAGCCCTCCTCAGACAATTTGGATGCGTCAGTATACACTGGTAAAAACTCTTTCCATTCTTCCATAAGGGCAGTGAATTTATTTTGTGCACCAGGGTCATTTTTTAGTATACCAAAATCCAATAGAACTTTTGGACTGTGTATTAAAGATTTGAAATCTGATTCAAAAAGGGGGTTAATTTCACTTTGGTAAACTGAAAAAGGAAGGTCTTGAAATTTTAGGTAGCTCTGAACTATTCTTGGGGTTTCTTTGTGGAACCAGTACCGGTTTTCGGATACCTCTACAGCGAGAGCTTCAAGTCGAGGTAGAAGAGGATGACTGGATAAGGAAACTACCTTAAAGATAAATCGGTCTGCTAAATATTGTCTTCGCAGAAAAAGAGGTGGTTCCACGCATTCTACCTGCATAGCATTCTTGGGCGAAGACTTCATCGCGCCAAGGATGATGCGCAGGCATTTGGCTTGGATGAGGTCTATTTTTTTCAGGGCTAGTTTACTGCAAGGTTCGAGAATGAACGATCCGTAGTCAATTTGGCTACGTATCAAAGCATTATACAGCAATTTCTGACAGATTGGATGAGATCCCCACCACACGCCAGAGAGGGAACGCATAACATTGATGCCTTTTTCGCATTTACCCATAATGTAATTTAAATGAGGAATACCCGTCATTTTTGAATCAAAGATCACTCCCAAGAATTTAAATGATTCACAGTTGGGTATGACTTCATCCAAACACGAGACATCGACAATTGGGATGGATCTCCTTCGTGTAAAGGTCACCGCGCAGCTTTTAGATGGAGAAAGTGTCAGACCATGTTCATCCATCCAGTCCACAAGATAGCTAAGGGCTTCATTGAGACGAGAGGAAGCAATTTCAGCGCATTCGGTTGAGGTGTATAAGACCAAATCATCGGCATATTGCAACACTTCACAAAAAGGAGAGACAGATTGGTCAAGATCATACGTGTAAATATTATATAGAAGAGGACTAAGTACGGACCCTTGCGGGATTCCTTGCCACAGAGTTCGTGGAGCAGAATAAGTATCACTAAGCTTAATTCTTATAGTCCTACCCATGAACAGATTGCAGATGAAACAAACATTCCTCGCAGATATACTCAGCTGTAGCAATTTAGCTCTGAGCAGCGGGAGTTGGACGCTATCATAAGCAGCTGACACGTCTAGGAAGCATGCAAAAAGATTTTGATTTTTGGATAGTGCCAGATGGATATCCGAAGTAAAAATTCCCAAACTATCCATGGTACTTTTACCCTTTCGGAAGCCAAATTGAGTTTTTGCTAGGATTCTCTTATTTTCTGTAAACCATTCAAGTCTGTTCTTAACCATGCGCTCAAGTATCTTTCCAACGGTAGATGAAAGAGCTATTGGGCGGTATGAATTGGCGTCATGCACATTTTTATTTGGTTTGAGAATTGGAATTATAATTTGCCTCTTCCACGATTCTGGAACAGTACCGGAAATAAAGAAATTGTTCAAAAGTTGCAGTAAGTACCCTTGTCCAATTGGTCCAAGTTTGCGTAAAAATATGTAAGGTACACCGTCTTCTCCAGGGGATGAATTATGGAGGCCTTCTAGTGACAGTTTTAACTCCGTAATGGTAAAAGGTTGGTCAAGGGGGTCAGTGCACGTAAGAGGAGGCAGAGGGGACGTATTTAAATCCACAGGTACAAATGCAGGTGCCAGCCTGTCAATAAAGTCATCCAACCAAAGAGATGAGTCGCAAGATGAAACAGGATCAGGTACGAATGATCCTCTAAATTTTTTTAAATTTTTCCAGACAATTGAAGAGGGGGTCTTGGGAGCTAGTGAAGCGCAAAAGCCCTTCCAACCCTTTTTCTTTGTTTTCGAAAGAAGGCGTTTTGTGCGGGCTGTTATTCTTTTAAAATTAATAAAATTATTTATGTTGGGAGATTTATTATAAGTTTGCTCAGCACTATTTCTTTCTTTGATTGCTGCTGTGCAATCGGAATCCCACCAAGGAGGAGATGCAATTTTCTGTCCAGCCGGTTTTCTTTTGGGAATGGCCTGATCGGCAGATTCATTCATGATAGACAGGAAGAGTGAGTATTGCTCTAAGAGGTTGGATGATGACAGTAACGATTCGGGTTCTAGTAGGCGGATTTCTATAAGTTCTGTGTATTTTTGCCAGTCAGCCTCAAGTATTTTATATTTTAGGAGCGGTTCAAATATCGGAGAAGGAAGTACAGAGCAAGGCTTGGAGACAATTATTGGGAAATGATCACTCCCGAAAGATTGATCTAATATCCTCCATGAGAGTAACGATGCTAAATTTGGAGAGCAAACAGTTAAATCAAGCACAGACTGTTGATTTTGTCCAGGATATACTCTATGAGTGGGTGAGCTATCGTTTAGGATGCAAACATTGATGTCCTCAAAAAGATCCATAAGTAAAGGCGAGAAGGAATCGGTGTAAAGTGATCCCCATGAGGTATTATGGCAATTAAAATCACCCATGATCACCAGAGGGGGAGGTACAGAGAAAAGAATAGTAGAAAGGTCAGGGATAAGGCTAACGTTCGGATGAGGGATGTATATTGAAATAAAATTTATGTCCATAATTTTTGCAGCAATGGCATTAATATCATCTGTATGTGAAGGAAGGGTGATTTGTGAAAAGGGAAGATTTCTCTTAATTAGGAGTGCAGAACCTGCACGGCCATCGTTGCGATCATCACGGAGGCAGGAAAAGCCCGGGATCCTGAACATAGATCCAGGCCTCAACCAAGTCTCCGAAATAGCAGCAACAACAATTTTATTACTGTTAATTAAGTCTATAAGCTCAGGTTTTTTAGGGATTATACTTCTACTATTCCACTGAAGGAAGTGAACTGGGATTGTGGAAGGGGGTGCCATTAGTAAGTTTTTCTGCTAGAGTTATCATTAGTGGGGCAACGTCGTTCGGTAGTACATCGCTAAATTTGGCGATAATATTAGTTAGGAGCTTTATTAGTAGCTCCATAAGACCCTCATTGGGGGTAAATTGTCCTATTCTCTGGGCAGGGTCAGGAAAAGCCTGGCCATTAGGTACCACAGATCGTGGGGTGCTAGTAATAAAGTGGTGGGCATGTAGGTCATAACCTACAGGGGTGGGGGATCTTGGACGTGGAGAGTGGTTAACTCGTTTGCGGTAAGATGTTGGTCTAACAGGAGTGGGGGGGAGAGAGGTATAGTTTTGGTGGGAGGGTGAGAGAGGTTCAGAGATAGGAGCAAACATGACTTTAGCCACATCAGCATAGGGTCTTCTGACACGACCATAGCGTGCTGATGCTTCGGCATATGATATATTCTGCTCAGACATAACTGTTTTGATGGCTTTTTGACGTGAAAATTCAGGGCAGGTGTTGTCTGTAGCAAAATGTCTTCCCGAGCAGTTAAAACAGGTAGCATTTTCAATGGTCACCTTACATTGGTCACCGGGATGTTTTTGGGCACACCTATAACAGCGTGCATCCGAGCGACATTGATTTTGTATATGACCAAACCTAACACACTTTCTGCACTGTATAGTTGGTAATATATATACTTCTACAGTTAGAGATGTGTAGACAGCATATATTTTGTTAGGTAATGATTGCCCTTGCATGGTGAGAACTACGGATTGCGTAGGGATCCAGGATGGAGTGCCATCTTCTTTTAATACCTTGCGGTGTAATCTACGAGCTTTTAATATTTTATTTGGGCCTTCAGCCATATCTGTAGCATTCACGAATTCTTCCATAGACCATTCCACTGGTACTCCACGAACAAGACCCATTCGTGAAATATTATATGCAGGGATAGAAACTGTTAATTGATGGCGGGCTAAGCAAGGATTAGTTATAAATTTGTTGGCGTCCTGGGCAGATTTAAATTCAACAGAAACTCTATTGCGTCCAATTGACTTAATACCATCTTTGGTGATATTACAAATTTTATTTTGCATAAAAATAAGGCCTACCTTGATAGGTTTCAGGCTTAGACTTGAGTTGGTCACTGATTCTTTAGAAACATGAACTATGAATGGACCACAGTCCTCCTCATTATAACCACGCGAGTTGTTGTCTAATGAAGGGTGCTTGTACGTGGTAGAAATAGACGGATTTGCGTTTTCTGGGTTAGTAATAACTTTTTTGACTGTCCTATCATGTTCTACTAATTCAGTTGAAAGTAATGCAGCTGCGCTGGAGCGTTTACGCGATATTATGTCGACGTCCATATTGCCATCCCCTTCGGGAGGCTTTTCTTTTTCGTTCCCTTCCATTTACGCGGCCAAACGGCCAACTTAAAACTACTTACGTACCTTATTCCCCTCTATGTAATTAGTAAACCAACACCACTACGTTATAAGGATAGGATTTATATTTTTTAAGGATTATAACCAAAAATTGGAACAAACTCACTCTGTAGCCGACCAAAGAATCCTCAATAAGAACTGTTAAACCATGTGAATCTAAATCCTAAACACAAACACTACACGACTTTTGAAAAGGGACAAATATATCTTTTGACATTACGTTACTCTTCTCGTGAATTGTCAAAATTTGAAATACGAAATTCACACACTACTTACTTGTTTCGGCGGGCTATTCGAAATGTCTACTTTTAACATCTTTAATTGCTAACCAGTGAACTTGACATCCAACGTATAGATAACTGTAACGCTTCAAGGGTCCATTTTATACCTGACACTGGCACTCGGTATTAAATATGTTTTGAGAATTGCTACACTAATATGACAAATATCGCATCATATTCTTAACAAAGACCAAGATGTAGACAAAAACGTATTGAAAATGTAACCTTAATGCTAAATCTTAAGCTATATTTTGCTTAAATGAACATATATTTGTGAACGCCTTTGTTGCTTAGATACGTTTGGTATTTTGTTCGATCAGATATTTTCGACTGGACGTATGCAAAGAAATTATTGAAAAACAGCATGCTCAGATGTTTATGGCATTGCAGTAGTTGCGATATAAATGGCATTTGGAGAGTGCAGAATTTATAGAAATTTAGTCTTGCTCAGAAATATATGGACACCTTGGCCGCTCCGATATATCTGATGGCGACTGTAATACGATTACGTCAAAAAGATTTAATATAGTAGGTAAGTTAAATGTCTTTGGATTACGTTAATGAAAACTAGGAAGAACTTGCATCAAGGTAGTGCTGGGCTTCAAGCACAAAATAGGAGCTGCGTTCGGACTTCCGAGATCCTTGTCCGTGAAAGGTGTCTACGTGTGAGTTACTCCACGCGGTATAAAGCTTACCTTCTTATTTTGTGCCTCAAGCCTGTTAAATCAATAACTTCTCATCACATTAGTGTATCGGTAGCCTAATTTTGAAATTAGGATTTTGGAAAATCTGTCAAAATCAGGCCACCAATGACATACGATTATGGACGTTATTACGTTTTAAATTGGTAAAAACTTAGATACCTACTACGTTATTAGTTGGTTTCATAAGCTTGGCACTAGGTGGCGCTACTTTGAACACAGGATTTGTTGAAAACTAAATCAATCGAAAGTTTTATAATTTAATTTGTTGTATATTCTGCTAACGTGTTCTATCATGTTTAATTAATTAGTATCACTGTTTCAAGACAAATAAACAATTTTTACTGTATTGTTTTCTAACGTTTACGCGAACACTAGTGTTAAGGCGAAGGGTAAGGCACACTAGCGCCGCTAATGGATTTAATTTGATAACTGCTAAACTGATTTTTTTTTTCAAACATTGCGGACCTTTCGACACTAGGCAAACATCAATTATTTAATAATTATGCACTACTTTTAGGTTTGTTTTTGTATTCATTCGTTAACACCAACAGTGGCCATTGTTTATGAATAAATGCTATAGCCCGTTTTTTGAATAAACCACGCAACAAAAAGTAGTGCACAATTATTAAATAAATACTATGGATGCTTTCTTATTTATTTATTTATTTATTTATAATTTATTTATTTATTTATTTCTTGTTGTCGGACGGTACGCAATGTTTAAAAAAGATCCGGTCCGTTAGTAATTGTCAAATTATCAATTGTTGGCGCTAGTGTGCCTTACCCTTCGCCTTAACTCTAAATGAAACTACTTTCTGACAGAATGACAGTCTCCCTGTGACCATGGAATAAACTCGCCATTCGATCTCGTTAACGAATACGAGGTTTTGTATGTCACCAGGAGGCGCTTCTTCAATACTAATAATGCCATACTAATTTTCATTTTCGTAAACGTAATTGAATAAATACGAATGTTCAAATATTTTTCAATGCAAATTTTGTTGCGAACAAATTATAAAAACACAAATTTTGAAAAAAATTCCACGAGCAGGATTTGAACCCGCACCCTTCTGACATTCCGGGTCAGGTGCTCTTCCAATTGAGCTATCGTGGTTCTAACCAGCCCGCCGAAATTATTCAACACTTTTTACTTTGAAAGCCAAAGGCGCCCATTCATTGTCAACAACTACCGTCACTAACAACCGATCAGAATATTTCGGCGGGCTGGTTAGAACCACGATAGCTCAATTGGAAGAGCACCTGACCCGGTATGTCAGAAGGGTGCAGGTTCAAATCCTGCTCGTGGAATTTTTTCAACATTTGTTTTTTTTAAATAAATACGATTCGATTAGTAAACAAAAATCACACTAAGCACCCTGCAAAGGGTTCGAAACGTCAGGATAAACATTAAATCAAATTATAGTGTAAAATAAACGCGAGTAGATCCGTAAAAGTAGGTAGTTTCATTTCAATGTTTACTGTTTTTAAAAACCTAGCTCTGTAAATTAAGGCATTGGGCACTAAATGCTAAAATAAAAACAAAACATTACTACTGAACACAATTCACTTTATTTCTAACACTAACAAAGCGTTTAAATACTATGTTGACATTTTGATGACATAAATAAGTTTTCTCTCGGTAAAAGCTTCTTAGCGGTATCTCAAGCCAACTAAGATGTTTTTTGAATATTTTTAATTATTTGAATTTTTGTAATCACAATGCTAGGTAGTAGGTAGATATGTAGACAGTTCCAAGATAAAATTTGAATAATGATGGTTTCTCAGTAGTAAGTACTTTCTAGATTCTCCGAGCCGGTATTTTCAGATATGAAGAGCGGAAAACCCAAGTAGTAGGTACTAATGGAAAGGTTAAACATTGTAAAGATTTTAATGTACCTAGGTAAGGAGTAAAATTCTGGTAAGTACTTATCTATGTATTTCTAAATGGTAGGTAGTAGGTATATTACTTAGTGTTAAAATATGGTACAGACGTGCACATCAAACTATTTCTTCAAAACATTTTCAACCATATGCCCGTCTACTATGCTGGGAGGGCCGTACCCGTCAACTGCGGGGGTTTCGCGCGGGCGAGCAAGCGCGCTCGGCGAATCTTGGAAATTGAAAACCTCCAACAAATTACAGTTTCAATTTAGAAGGGTGAATATTGTTTATGGTAAAAAATTTTTGTTGAGGAATTTAGAACAAGGAATAAAAAACATTATTCCTTTGGAAAAAGAATTATATTTGCGTAAAAGGTGGCCAAAGTAATCTGGGATCAACTCTGAGACCTGACGGGGGTATATTAGATCTGAGACCAAAACAAAGTTCAGTCTATTGAGGAAGATGGACAGTTAGAGGTTGATGTGCAGACCTGTCTTCTAATTACTTTAAGAAATGTGTATACGAAGTTAGTATATTCTTAGTGAGTTATTTATTAGGCTATTTCTGAATACATGATTATCATTGTCTACGAATTGATATACTTAGATAATTATTGAACATTTGAGAACTAGTCGAAACATACATTAGTGTATAAATATGTACTACTAATACATATTTCAACGTACAATTTGAAATACATAATGTATATTAGGCAGTGTTATAAGTAATTAGACATTATCAAAATTTTTATTAGTTACGCCATTCCTATTCTCATAATATTTTAAGGCAACGATATACTGAACGTATAAGTACGTCTTATTCTTTACTTTATCGTCAACCACATTAAAAAACCATAAGGCGACTTTTTAAAATATCTTACGGGGAAACACAGAAGCCTTCACCTCACCTGATGCTAAGTGATGATAAGGCCAATGGTGGAAGCGCACTTCACCCGGAATCCTCGACTACTGAGACACTGGCTATCTTATCTCTAGCTGCCGGAACACAGTAATGCTACAAACATTGACGTTAGCGACATATTTAGATAAGATGGTGGTAGCTAGCCAGGTGGACAAACAAACCCTACCACCAACCAAACTAAGCACACAAACATGTAGTACCCCCCACTGGGAATCGAACCCTCTGGCTCTGAGACCGGTGGTCTTAACAACTAGACCACAGAGGCAGTTAAGTGATTATTGTAATAGTGGTCGCCCAGTGGTCGAAATTCGACCGTAATTTTATTAAGGCTGCACGGATTGTATCCTAAGCAATGAAAAATTAAAAAAGATAGAATATGACTTTGGATTGGCATGACAGATTTTGGCCGCGCCTGCTCCTCTTCAAATTGACTTATTTATTTAATGTATTTTTAATGCATAATAAAAAAAATAACATTCTGCAATCCTTCTCTATATGAACTATAAGTTTGTGAAATTTCATACTCCTCCGTCCGCGCAATTTTCTTAAAAAGGGGTACAAAGTTTTTGCTTCACGTAATATATAGATAATGCGCTATAACACAATAATAACAGTCCTTTTAACCCATCTAGAAAACGAATACGCTTGTGTAAGACATGGACATCTTTTCTTATATACCAGCCACAGACAGAACTATTTTCATGGTATTAAGTCTTCAGTGCTGATGGTAGGGTACTGGTAACACTTTAAGCCCAGTCTTCGACAAAACTTCCGTCGCCAAAAAATAACACAGGTTATCATTGAAAGGACAATGCAAAAAAAAACCCAGGCCCGGCGGAAATGAAATGTATCTCAGATTATAACTAAAAATGAGTAATCAAATACTGCATAGTTGGAATCATCGGAATATTTTTCTAAAAGTGTGAAATTGCTATTCGAAGTTTTGCAGGGTTCATATTAATGTTTTAGTAAAAGGATCATTAAATCGTTAAAATGGGTGTTTACATGTGAGTAAGTAATTACTACAAACCTACGGACATCATCGAAACCTTTTATATCATTTTATAACTATAAAATAAATGCAGTAAATACTTATTAGAAGACGTTTGACATATTTAAATGACCTTTTATAGTCAAATGACACAATATGTCACATATAATAATAATATGTCATGTTCACAATATAGATTTTAAACCTACTTAAACTACTACGTCCTACTTCCGTCCCATTTCACGAAATCACTCCCACAAATTGCTTATATAGAAAGCGAGCGGAAAGATGTTACACATCAAAAAGCGATGTGACATTTCGGTGAAAATTCTGACCATGTAGGTTTTGCTACAGTCACAAGCCAGGGCAGCTGGAGAGTCAAGTCCTAGATTCCCTCCACAGAAGCAGTCAGGCCTCATCATCATCATCGTCATCGGCCTATCTTAGTCCACTGCTGGACATAGGCCTCTCCTCGTGGACGTCACTGAGCACGATCCGCGGCTACTCTCATGGAAGAGCCAGCCACTTTGCGGAGATCGTCGCTCCACCTAGTCTGAGGGCGTCCTACTATCCTTTAATCATCGCCTCCAAAGCAAGACCTATATTAGTCCATTAGATAATTGGATAAAGGTCTTTCTAAGTGCACGCCACTAAGCACGATCCGCGTCTCCTCTGTTCTAGTTCTTGCCAGCCACCTTTTGGTACTTTTCTTTCATCTTACCTAATATTAAGTAATGATAAGTTCGAAGGTTGAATCGTATTAAACCCGGAATCCTTAACTAAGGAACTGACTATCTTATCTCTAACTGTTGGAACACAACATGGTCATTATAGCGCTATATTCAGACAAGAACCTTGAGGAGATAGTCGCTCCACTTAGTCTGAGGACGTCCTACTTACTACTACCCTAAGGCATAGACAGGGAATAGACAGAGCAACTTAAGTTGCAGAAACAATCAACTAAGTAGCAGAAACTATCGACTTTTTAAAAGTTTTCGTTACATGTCGCCAGTTGGAGCAACAAAAGTCCCAGTTTTGGCACGGTTGCCGAAATTCTAAATATTTTTTCAAATCCACAGTCAACAGTCAGTGTGTGCCAGTTGGGGAAACCAGCTACTTGACACAATTAGTACAAATTCGACAGTTGCTAGTTGCAACAATTTAAAACTGATTCTATCATCGAGTGCAGCTACTGAAAACTGTTGACGATCATCGAAACTCGCAACAAGAATTGGTATATCTGCACAGTTTCTTTTGGTTATATGGAAACAGCGAGTTGCCTTGCCAGTTGCAGCGATACAGAGATCAAAATTGCTAGATAAAGTTTCTGTCAGCGAAGCGCCTTACTTATTCGCCACTAAAGCCATGCATCTCGGCGAGGAACGTTCATTAAAGATCTTCTTGTAGCAACAATTCTTCACGCCATTCTCCTTCAAGAAGACCAGCCGATCCAACAGCACATAATTCTCCACAAGCGGTTGCAAATACTGCTGCATTTTAATATAGATTCCCGCCTTTTTGAACGTCAAATCTTTCGAAATGTCCCACCATATTTGCCTTATTTCTTCCATATTGAAACCGTTGATAATTTGTTTGTCTTTTGATACGTTCTTAATATCTTCGCGATTTCCGTTTTTCGGTGTCAATGTGAATCCGTTGGTAGCAGCTTCTAGAAGGTACGATTCGAAATCGTTTTGGTCATTCAATCTGACGGCTTTTCTTTTGTTCCTCTTCATGTCATAGTCATCTGAAATACGTAAAAAATAACATAATCAGTCTATAAGTTATGTAGGGCTTATGCTCCGTTCCCCTTCCGCTCAAAAGGCCCCAAAGAGCAAGGGAGGAATACTCACTATAACCCGGTCTCTGTAAAAAAGTTTGTTTAAATGGAATGGTAATGTTTGAAACTGTCTCAGTAGATGATTCTGACATTTTCCCAATAGTCCAATTGTCAAAATAAAAGCCACCGAGGCATTATTGTGGTAGTTTTTAAATATAGCATAATCTGGGGCTACTAAGACATTTCTATATTAATAGAGTATCATATGGATAAATCATCCTGGATAGTGCTGCTGTGTGCAAGTTTTTTACACTTGCCAAACGAGTTAATTCAACTAGAAAGTTAATTCGTAGGTAATTTGATTGCTTAAATGCCACACAAATCAAGTTTACGTTAACTCAGTCG
Organism: Eudonia mercurella; assembly: GCA_963082485.1. Lineage (NCBI taxonomy): Eukaryota > Metazoa > Arthropoda > Insecta > Lepidoptera > Crambidae > Eudonia > Eudonia mercurella. The sequence goes on from OY720051.1 coordinate 360,109, forward strand.
AATGGTGAGATATAATCCGTAAAAGGTAAATATTAATATACTTATAATGAAATAAAGATTATAATAGATATTAATATACTTATAATAAATAAAAGATTTTCCCGAAAACTTACTTTTATGCGCATATAGTTGCAAAACAGCTCTGGTGAGCAAAATAAACACCAATTCGTACAGATCGCCGCATTCGCGATAACCGTGCGCTGCCAGTCTCAAGAACGTCACCCCCATAAATTTATGAGCATCAAACTTTTCAAATATATCCTTCAAACTGTTACTGAGCGGAAAATATTTAATTTTTTCGCCATCTAGCGACATCTTGTGGTAGCAACACGGCATTACCGCCAAAGACTTTGCATCCGCCATCTTTAAAAAGCTGAAGATCGCTTCAACTGTCAAATCAGCGCACGCATGCAGGCCGATTATGCAGAATTGGCCATGCTTAGGAAAAGTCTCCTGCAGATACTCAGCGATTTTGATATGCGAGTCTTCTGTGACTGTGTGCTTCACATATCTCACGTTTCCAGTCGAGTCCGTGTGGTATTTCGTTTGACGTTTCTGCGCACTATGGTAGTGGCTTTCATTGCACTCCAAGCCTAGCACTTTGTAATTCGTTATTTCGTAGATCAGTTGGTCTAGGTAGCCCTGAAATCATTGGTTAATTTAAAAATACTCACATCTAAACAGGGAATAATTAATTCCAGAATATTAAGCGTATAAATGAAATCACGTAGTTCTTTAAAACATTGACCTATTTTTTATTTGTACTAAGCATGAATTTATGTAACCTAAAAAGTTATTAATAAACACTTAAGTGACGGAACAAAAAAGTGACGTCATAATTTCCATTCCCATACAATTCCTATTGAAAAAAAAGTTTTTACACTAAAAAGTTTATCTATTGACTAACCAGTCAACTTCCCAATTTATTTTCAAGAAATATTTAGTTCATTATTATCATCTTCAGCTAAAAGGCGTCCACTGCTAGACGTCTGTGGGAACAAGGATCTCCACAACGACCGGTTTTGTGCTGCTCGCAACCAGCGGTTACTCGCGACCTTCACCAGATCCGCCGGTCCACTTACTATACATTATTATTATATACTAGTGGTCGCCCAGTGGTCGAAATTCCACTGTAATTTTGTTAAGGCTGCACGGAGTGTATTCTAAGCAATGAAAAATTAAAAAAGATAGAAAGTGGGTTTGGGTTGGCATTGACAGATTTCAGCCGCTCCTCTTCCATTTTTGAAATTTTTGAAAAGAGTATTTATGCGTGTGTGTCAAATACATGGTAGTATGTATAATGTTTGTTTTATTGATTTAATGTATTTTTTATGCATAATTTACAAAAACATATTAACATCCTGCAATCCTTCTCTATATAAATTATAACTGTGCGAAATTTTATACTCCTGTGGCGACACATTATGTTTACATACGTAATAAGGACGCGGCCACGTTACCTGCATGTGCGCAGGGAGTCAGTCTTAATGGGGCCGGCACCCCGCTAACACGATTATGTGTGTCAGTTTAATTAAATATATAAAGTTTTGCCTAACTTCTAAATATTATTTCACACACCCTTCTGCCTTACCGAACTTTAGTGAAGTGAGTACCAAATACCTAGAGACAAAAATAAGAAGATGGTAAAGTGGTGACCCCGTTATATTATACGCGTGTGAAATAAATTCATATTAAGCGGCGGTAACGTGACCCGCGCGTTCACGTACGAGCAACATTAAGACTCCCCTGGATCCGTTCGGCAGGGTAACGACACGACGGTTACACGTTATACGGACACTATGACTCAACCTCCACAAGCAAATGAAGCAATCAGCGAGATGGCACAGATATCTGTGGCATCACGTATACCAGAATTTTGGAAGGATCAACCACGCGTATGGTTTATCCAGATAGAGGCGATATTAGCTCCTCAGAAACTAGCCGATGAGACACGATATAACCTGGTAATTACTAAATTAGACAAAGAAGTAATATCACAGGTGACTGACATTCTCATCAGTCCACCTGTAAGTAACAAATTTGAAACTTTAAAGGCTCGACTTTTGAGTATATTTGAAGAGTCCGAACATCGGAAAATAAGAAAACTGATAAGTGAGATGGAATTGGGTGAGCAGAAGCCTTCACAATTACTACGCCGAATGCGAGAGCTAGGACAAGATAGAGTGCCAGATAACACGTTACAGATCCTGTGGTTGTCCGATAAGAATAACCACCGATCAGGGTAGACAATTCGAAAGTAACCTTTTCACACAACTCATGAAGTTTCTAGGTGTTAATAGGTTACGAACAACACCCTATCACCCTCAGAGTAACGGGGCTATTGAGAGATGGCATCGTTGTTTAAAGTCAGCCCTTATGGCTAGACTTGTAGAGTCTAATTCTTGGATTCACGAATTGCCTACTGTTCTGTACGGTTTACGAGCAGTGCCGCGGGACGTGAATGGTGTTAGTGCCGCAGAGATTTTGTACGGACTAACAATAAGATTACCCGGCGATTTTTACAATAATTCTCCAATAACAGACTGCAACTCGCAAGAATACGTACAGAATTTAAGAAATACTATAGAGAAAGCCCAAGTTATTAGAGCATCGAGATTCACGTACTATATTTGTACATCGCGATTTAGCTACTTGTACACATGTATTCGTCAGAAACGATGCGGTTAGGAGATCTTTACAGCCACCGTATCAAGGCCCTTATAAAGTTATTAGAAGGTATAAGAAATATTTTTGTATTAGTTTATTAGGTAAGAATGTTAACGTTTCCATAGATCGTTTGAAACCAGCCTATATTCTCAATGATCAGCACATTCCAGTACCTAGTAAACCTATTTTAGATTTAGAGAATAAGAATGTAATTTTTAGTAAAAAAAATGCGAACCGCGAACCGGCACTCACATGTACCACAAGCAGTGGCAGATCAATAAAGAGGCCAGTTCGATTTCAGCAGTAATTAAGTTTAATCTAAATAGGAAAGTTTATTTACACAGTATAAGTTAAGTTTAATTGTACTTGTATTTTACGATAGAATAGCATACTTTGTTTCTTTACGAACTTTGTACAGCAGTGATACTTATGTCACCGGCTAGCATACCACACGTCAAGTACCACATTCCTGCTGATACAGCCGTCTATCATCAACTAGCTGAGTGTTTGTGCACGATTATAACCATTTTAAGTTCAGAGTAATTTTAGTAGTTTTTTTTTCTTATCCGGCGTTTCGTAAGGCGAAGCTGCTGAGACCAAAAGTCATGTTTATTTTTATTGGCAGAGCCTAGTCTTACGGAACTACCATTAATTTAACATTAGGTTACACTCGAGGTCTTAAAAATCTTCTGATCGTGCACAGTCTAGTATTAAGAACTAAATATATTATTCTTTAATGTTTTATTGTGTAAGAACATTCAATTGAATCATCATAGTAAGCTTTTATGTTTCATAGTAAGTATTTGAACATTCCATTGATTACTAAATATTACCATTGTGCAGACGCAATCACATTGTAACTTAGAGTCATGTTTAGATTAGCTTCGCACCGCAGTACTCATTAACTGGTAACAATATCTTTCTGTTAAGTTATAAGGTAATATTATTTCACTTTGTTAATTATTAGAGTTATGTGCTAATCCTAGGTAACATTACCTAAGTTTTTTATTATATAAAATTTTGATAATTAAATTTTCAAAAATTAACAGGGGAAGTACTGTGGCGACACATTATGTTTACATACGTAATAAGGACGCGGCCACGTTACCTGCCTGTGCGCAGGGAGTCAGTCTTAATGGGGCCGGCACCCCGCTAACACGATTATGTGTGTCAGTTTAATTAAATATATAAAGTTTTGCCTAACTTCTAAATATTATTTCACACACCCTTCTGCCTTACCGAACTTTAGTGAAGTTAGTACCAAATACCTAGAGACAAAAATAAGAAGATGGTAAACTCTTCCGTCCGCGCAATTTTCGTAAAAAGAAGTAGAAAAGTTTTTGCTTCACGTATTAATATACAGGGTTATTTGTAAAACACCAACAACCTCGCAAGACTAGGTAGCTAACATCATAAACAACAACATTTGTTCTACGACTTTTGATAGCTTGACACATTTTACTTTCATACAAAAAAAATTATATGAATTTAATTTTACGTCTGAATGTTCTCATCTCTGTGCGCATCGCATCGCACGCGAGCGTCGCGCGCATCGCCTTTTCGTATGTGAATGGAACATAGACTTACAAATGTCACGACAGTACAATAAAAGCTTGGAAAATCATTTTAAATTAATGTATTGAATTATGATACAACTCACAGAATAAATGTTGTTGGTGTTTTTACAAATAACCCTGTATAGATAAGTATACCAACTCACCAATCCAGAACCAAAATCCACAAGCAACTCGCACTGGTTTTCCTTACAAATGCTACCGAGTTCTTTAACCAGATTAATGATTTCATATCTTTTCTTAGGGCTCAACGGAGCGTCAAAATCCTCATCAAATTCTCTCACTTCCACTTGCTCAATCATAACTTCAAATTTTCCCAACATGGAGAAAAAACGTTTCAGGTAATCATCTTCGTGTATCAATGTGGTAATATCGAAGTTTCTTTTGAAAACATTGATATTTTCAAGGTTCGACACCTCGATATTATCAAAAGCATTTTTGACCAAGACATCGGTGTTCTGGTAGCAAAAGATATAATCAAACTCTTTTAGAAATATCATACATTCCTCAAGATAATCTTCGGCACGCTCAAACGTTGATGGGAAAGTCATTGAACTGAAATAAGAGAAGTGACTTATATTTCCTATTCGCTTGGTTTAAAGAAAGAAAGAATATAATAATAATCTAATACTTAATATAAAATACTTAATATCTTTTCTTAAATAGTTAGCACGGCAAATGACTCCACTCCACCTGATGTTAATTGTTATGGAAATGGAGTCCAGACGCGAAGACAACTGGTGCATCGTGAAAACGACGCAGCATCAGTCACCCTCACCCTTCAGACTCCAAGGTGCCTCTTCACGCTTCGTTTGAAGTCACCTCCAGGCCGTAAAAAGGAGGGAAAACGTCTGCTGGTAGTTTTACATAATAGCTCTAAGATCTCACCAAAATCGTTGAATTTCAAGTTGCAATTATAACCTAGTCTTGTCTGTTACTATTGCTACAACTAAATAATAATATGACTACTTACTACTTCAACTGAAATTAATTAAGATATCATGAATGAGCGTTACTATATCTATGTTGACAAGAGCTAAATTAAAGTTAAATGATGAATCTTTTAAGTGGATGACATACTTTACTGAGATACCGATCGATAGCATAGCATAACAATTACAACTTAAAAAATAAATAGGTTGATACTTACGTTGTATTAATGAGTAGCGGACTTCGTACCGATTTCTTTTTTAATATAGCCTATGTTACTCAGCGCTAATGTATCATGCTAATGGTGAAAGAATTTTTTAATGCGGTCCAGTAGTTTTTGAGTTTATTCGTTGCAAACATACATACGTTACTTACTGTAGGTTATACATACAAAAATACAAAGGTTTCCTTTTTATAATATTAGTATAGAAAACCACGAAAATAAGCTATTAGAAGCTCGATGGGATAAAGGTTAGATCACATTAATAGGTTTTTTTTAATTGAGTTTGCCGATCGATTGCCTCAAACGGCGTTATAAGCGTCACCCGACTTTTTTTTGGGGCGGAGAGAAACTTAAAGGTTTCCTCATGTCGTGTGAAACGAAACACCGAAGTTTTCTAGAGGGAATGGCATCACGCACTAGTGCGTGTCGCCGTTCCCTACTAGATTCTCCGAGGAGTTCGGATCGGATCAGGATTAATTCAAATCGGGCTTCAAAAAAGTCACGTGTAAAAACTTGGTCCTTTTTTGCCAGACAATGGCATCTTTACAGAGGAAAAAAAGAGAGCAAGAATGTGGTTGCACAAAAGATTCCGGGTCAAAGTGCTACTGGGAGAGAGAAACCTCAGCAGGCCTACTAAGATAAGAAAAGATATAGGTACCGCCGCACCGCACTGGCCCCGCGTGGTGGTTTATGACCATTCTTCATCCTCTATTTGCTATCTGTGACAGGCATCCTTGAATATGGGTATTAAAGAAGCATGATCTGAACCTTTGTGCCACTTAAGCAATGATGTCCAGTCGGTAACTTTCTGTAATACCTTCGGTATTAGCAGTCGTAAGTTTATGGAGGTAAAAAGGAAATTAAATAAAATCCTTCAAATCAAAAATAACATTTATTAACATACAACCTGCTAAACTCTGGAATAAATATAATTGCCAATATTACAAACACCAGGATTAATCCTGTTAATAAAAGATCTTTCTTGCTTTACATAACTTTTACAAAGCATACTAACCACATTGAATAATTAGTATTATCTAAAGATCGCAATGTACACTAGAGGCTAGCATCAGTGATAAAGGTTTGCATATAGTTTTAAGAACTATTTACAAAACTTCATAAAGAAATGTATAACTATGTCATTTTCTGCCAACGCCATAAATACATTTAAATGCATTAAAACATACAGTAAAATTTTAATACGAACGGCGTTTATATATTTAAAATAAGGGTCGAAAAATTTCTCAACCATATTAAAAAACTATATCAGTAACCTCAAAAAAAGTTAAAAAGTAATTTCTATAACTATTCGTGATGCGTAGCTTGTTCCAAATGGTAATTGGCAATTTCATGCCCAAACGATATAGAGGTTTTTCTTTTACACAGTAGAATACTCTTCCAAGAAAGAAATTTCGTGAAATTACAAATCTTTCTCTTCTTGTACTATCATTATCTATCATTATCATTATACACCACAGTATATAGAATTTTTGGTTAGATATGCTATTCAAAAAACTGTTTAGAATCAGTGTTTTCATTTACTGCTGCGGCCCACTGACTTTCTTCCAACGCTCTTCATTTTTGCCCAAGTCTTTGGTTCCTTCGCCGATAACGCATTTGCCTGCCCATACGTCGTAATTAAGGTACTTCTCGCAAGCCTCTATCAAATCCTCCTTCTTAACAGACAATACGCGCTCTCTTTGCGTCTTCCAGATGTCGTAGGACAGACCATAGAGGAACAGATCAATTCCTTTCATGTATTCCGCGATAGGTTGGTCCATCTGCTGAAGAATAGACAATTTCGCTTCAAATAGGTTTTGATCGTCAATGAGTTGGTGGTTCTGCAGTAGCCAATTTGAGGTTTCATCGAAAACGTCTAGCGTGACTTTGGAATTCGGGTCTCTATACGAATAGAAGTTGAATATGCCATCCATATTTAGCGCGGCGCCTCCTCCGTATGCGCCGTTTTGCTCCCTCACAATAGGGTGTAAGTATTTCGAGCTCAAAAATCTCGATAGCACCCTCAGCTTAGCGTAATCAGGGTTGGTATATGGCACTGTTGGTATCGCTTTCGCGCAGAAGTTCACTGGGATGTTCATAGAAATGTGAATACCTAGCTTCTCGACAGGCATTGATCTACATTCCGTCCAATTTATACGATTTAACTCTTTATTGTCATCGCCTTTGCATAATGTCTCGCAGAAATTGTTAACAGAGTCATGAATATCCTTATTCGTGTTGCAGTAATGGAAAGCAGCTCTCAAATTTTGCCTTTTTAAGACATAACGACCTATTTGATCGACAACAGACGTAATGTGTTCAACATCGTAAGTCTTTTGGACTTCTTGCATGTTGATTACGTGTTGCAAACCAAGAAGATTTTCTTTGCATTCGTCAACTGAGGAGACTAAAGACCTCGCCGCTTGCATTGCGTACGTGTGACCGCTGTCTATTATCCCATTTGATAAAGAGGAACAATAGTTGGTGAGTAGCATCGCCATTCGTTCCTTGTTCCCAAAATTAGGTTTGCTGAAGATTTCGTTCCAAATGTCAAGCATTTTCGGCAAGTTATGGTCGAGGCAATGGCTGCTAATCAAAATACCTTGCTCGTATTGGCCTTGCTGATCGATGTGCTCCGTTATGTGGGTAATAACACCCAATCCTGAGGTAGTTTTGCTAACATGTTTGTCAAAGTCTCGATAATTGAACGACCGCGTATCAAATTTATCGAGAATATAGTTGAAGAATGGCAGTAGTTGTCTCTGCTTTTCGTTTAAGCACTCAGTTCCTAATATACCTTTGAAGTAAGTTACTCCATTGGTATTAGCTTCGCATAACTGTAGGGGCACTGACACGGAAGCAGTGTGCTTGAGAGAGGGCGCCGTTTTATTTACGGTTATTTCGTCAATCTTCAGACATGGAAGGATATCTAAATTTTGCACTTGTTTTTGGACTTTCGATAGTTCTAAGCCATCCTTGTAGATTTGATCTTTCTGCTCCTCATTTAGTGCAATTACTTTTGACTGTAGTAACTTCGCTTCAGCGCCATTGAATTGATCGTCGAATTTAGGATCTGGCTGCATAGTCATTATGAGTTTATGATTATTCAAAATGAAGTACTTTTCAATGACGTCTTTGATATATCCAGGATTCATTAAGTCAGTCTTCAGTTTGCTAAGCAAGTCGTTTACTTTTAAAGCGTTCAATACAGGCCCATTGTGATTCCAGAGAGGCATAATGTTGAATAAGACGTTCAGCCCAAACTTTGGCGACTGGTGTTTGATAGACAGCTCAAAACCATGCAGCACGCTTTCAATATGAGACTTTTCAAAACCCTTTTCAAAAATCCCTTCAATCGTTTGATTCGTTATCTTTTCTACTTCGCCGAAGTTTGACGTTTGGACATCTTTCAGACCTATAGCGAATAACGTGTCTCTTATTTGATTGTCGTATCCCGTCAAGCCGTTGTAACCGCCAGAAATGTTTTTCTCGATGAGACTCTTGTAAAATGCGGAATTCGGACCGATTATCATTAATTCCGCTAACGCTGTTAGCATAAAAGTTTCATAGATACTCGTGATGTCAGACATAACCAATCCTATAGCAATTTGATTTTGCTTCTCAATAGGTCCTCCGTATTGGTCCACTCTACACGATATTTCGGACCGTTTCGGTGTCTTCCACCTATCCTGACGAGTGACGATCGTATCTCTGGGATCCAAGAAGTCATATTTGTTTAAATAAGCTTCGTTGACAAACTTCAAGTTGGCTTCTAAAGGAAAGTTGCCGTAAGAGAATATACGCGCGTTGCTAGGGTGGTAGTGGGTTTTGTGGAAATTCTTTAAATGCTCGTGTGTCAACTCTGGAATGTGCAATGGGTCGCCGCCCGACACGTAGCCATAGGTACCTTGAGGCAAAATGGCGTTTATAAACTTTTGACCGAAAAGCGAGTTTGTCTCCGAGAATGCGCCCTTCATTTCGTTGTAAACAACTCCTTTGAAATTCAGTTGTGAATTCTTATCGTATAACTTTGTGTGTTCCAATCTCCAACCTTCCTGCAAGAAATCCAACCTCAACAAATTGGGCTTGAATACCGCATCCAAGTAGACTTTTTGAAGGTTTCTGTAATCGATTTCATTTTGAGACGAGAATGGGTAGAAAGTATAGTCAGGGCCAGTCAGGGCATTCATAAACGTAGCCAGTGATCGATTGAGCATCTTGAAGAACGGGTCGCGAACCGGGTACTTCTCTGAGCCACAAAGAACAGTATGCTCTAGAATGTGAGGTGTGCCCATCGAATCCAGCGGCGTGGTACGAAATCCAACCGAAAACACGTTGTTAGCGTCGTCTCTTTCTAAATGCAGATATTCAGTCTTCGTCTTCTCGTGTGTGAGGAAGTAAGCTGTCATGTTGTACTCCTTGATGTGTTCCACTTCGGAGCAGAGGAATCCGTGCGCGCTCTTTCCCGGTAGAATCTGTTTGGCAACTGACTCTTTCTTTTTGAGGATGCTGCTGTTGTGACGACAGGAGATGCCGACACGGCGATGCACGCTTGACGCATACTTGTTCAGTCTCGAATACATTTTCTTATATATCCTGAAAACACATGGCTGGCTGGTTTTAATGGTTTTGATAGTTAGCGGAGTTGGTTTCAAGAACTGTACGAGGCACATTAAAAGGTTAAAAGGTATTGCACCGAATGTGCGTATGTGTAAGTGTGCACCGAAAAATATTCTTGGATATAATATTTTTTACTTTTTGTTAAAGTTTTTTGACCCAGCAAAACTGAAAAGGGACAGGACACATGGAGCAGAATAGTAAGGACTGGTAATCAAGAGAAGGCTCTTGCCATAGAGGAAGAGCATAAATAATGGAAATTAAGCTAAGCTCAGTAGAGATTAAGCTCACATCGGGACTCAACTGGAGAAACGTTGCAGGATAGACAGCAGTAATCCAATAATTCCAATTCGCAAACATAAAATGTTTAATCATCATCAGCTCATTTATGTCCCCACTGCTGGGGCACGTGCCTTCCCTATGGATGGATAGGGAGAATAGGCCATAAACCACCATGTGGGCCCATTGCGGATTGGTGGTTGTTAACGATTGCTAATGCAGTCGGGACCAACGGCTTAAATGTTAAACATAGAATAAAATTATTCTTGTCATATACACTTTTTGTAGGTTACAGTCTGGTTTGTGATCTTTTAAACTTTTTAGGCTATTTGTTTTTGGCTTTAACCGGAATTTTCACTTATTAAATAAATAAATAAATAAAAGGTGATTTCATTTAAATTTATATGTGCGATTTACACACGCCTGCACTTAAACCTACCACATACTGTCAAATTCCTCAATCTACTAAGTTATATGGTGGTTTAACCCGAGTTCTTCCCGTAATAACATGTGTTGTGAGACTTCATTTTAATTCCTTTAACCATACAATACCTCCTTGGTCTTGCACACCGGTTTTCATGGTGTCGCCATCTCTGAGGTCCCGGGTTCGATCCCCGGTCGGATCAATTTAGAAATACCTGTTTTTCTATATTGTTTCGGGTCTGGGTGTTTCCTATGTATAATAAGTATGTATTTAAGTATATTAAGTATGTTTATCCGTTGTCTAGTTAACCATATAACGAGTTTATTAAGGAAGCTTTTCTTGGGGCTAGATAATTGGTGTGTGTGGGAAATTAAAAAAAAAAAAAAAAATTGTACCCTCATTACTAATAATAAAAAAATACTTGAAATTGGCTAAATGCGCGAAGCCATTAATTAAGATAATTAATTAATTGACGTATTAAAGTATTTATGTGGTACTAACTCCGTAGGTAGATACTCAATTCACAAAGTTTTAAAAGATATATCTTCTACCGGCCAATATTTGTAACTTCTACTGGCCAATTTTCCAAATTATAACGTGTCTCGTTAATCACTCGACATTGGTGAAATTATTTGTGTTGAAAAGACACTCCAGAGGCCATTACACAAGAAAATAATAATAATAAGTTATATGGTTGAAAATGTATTGAAGAAATTTGAAAATTTGTGGTAGGCTGATGTGCGTTGTGCAGGTATCTGTACCAAATAATTGTACCAAAAGAAAGATTTTTTTCCATCTTTATTTTTATTTAATAGTTGCTGGAAGCTTTTGCCAAAGGAACACTGAACTAAGAGACATTTTACAAAGAGGATAACAGAAGATAGATCTGCATAGGGGGCATATTATAGTTATATCAGATGTTTTCACTAATAATTGCCAACTTTGCTTTTGGAGGATTGTGATTACAATGAAAATGAAAGATCTGCCTATTGAAATCTGCAGGAAGAGAGTATCTTAAGCTCCTGTACCTTTGGTCTGTTTAGTGCAATGTTTTGCTCGGCAAACAATAAACCTACCAAGTCATGAGAGCTAATGATCACTAAACAAGAGTCGGTAATCCATTTCGGTACCTAAAGAGTGAAAAATGTACACAGCAGTGTAAATAGCAAGCAAAGTCAGTTCCAAAGCATAATTATATCACATTATTATGAGTTATGCACATAATTATTTTCCAGTTTAGATAGACACCTAAGTGAAAGAAATTACTCAATAAATAAACAACTTGGTTTTCGATGAATCCTAGTAAATTAGAATATCATATTATTGGGGTTAATTTTTTTATAAATTCTTTAATTTCGGCGTAAAGTTATTTTATAAAATAGACTTATACAGGGGCTAGCTTCAAGTCACAATAGTAATAGTAACGCTTCGTTTTTAAGACAATTTTTTTAAAATTTCAATAATCTCTTGACAAAGTCGTGGAAACAAATGAGAAATGATGCAATAAATACTTACAGTTATTATGGCCCCTGTGTTGAAATAATAGTACGCCCTTACTAGACAAATATTCCTGATTTTTTATTTCTATTTCAGTTGTAGTTCAAAACATTTTTATTTTGTTTATTGGAAAAAGATGGAACGTAACAAATCGAAAATTCGCAGCGAGAATACACTGACATTTGTAACAGTGTTGCATTAGTCAAAAACCAAATCATGTATTTTCACATTTTAGAACATTGGTTATTTTATTTTTTCGTATATTCTTATTATTATTCATTTTTTTTGTCATTTCTATGACACACGCTAGCTGTATTATGCAAATCAAGCAAATAAAGTTCAATTTTGTTAGTAATTAAAAAACTGGGAGTAGACATTATAATTAATTAAAAATAGGCTGTAATAGTTAGATCTCTTTGCCTAACTTTACGCCAGGAGAAAAAGCTAAAACACTGATTTAATTTTGACAGCTGTTTTTGACGTTTCTTTCTTTTTAAAAACACGTGTAAACGTGATGCACTGGTGCAGAGTGAGTTTAATGAGAAAGTTGTAATAAAATAAGTTAAAATGAGTTTATACAACTTCAAGAAAATAGCTGTAGTTCCTACAGCAAAGGTTAGTGAAATATATAGTGTAAAAACACAAATCAAAGTTTTTATTCTGTGATATAGTTTATAACCTTCAAAATGTTTATTTTGCTTTTAATTTCAGGACTTTATAGATATTATATTGTCTAAAACACAAAGGAAAACACCTACAGTTGTACACAAGCACTACAAAATCTCCCGGATACGTGCTTTTTATATGAGAAAAGTGAAATTCACACAGCAGAACTTCCATGATAGGTTATCGAGGATTATCCAGGTTTGTGATTAATAACGAAACCACAAATGTTGAAAATTTTTTTTCCACGAGTAGGTTTTGAACCTACACCCTTCTGACGTACCGGGTCAGGTGCTCTCCCAATTGAGCTATCATGGTTCTAACCAGCCCGTCGAAATTATTCAACACTATTTACTTTTTTACTTTGAAGGCCAAAGGCGCTCATTTAATGTCAACAACTGCCGTCATTAACATCCGATCATAATATTTTTACAAATACTAAAGATCAGTTAAGAAATAGGCAAGCTATTTATAAAATGTTTTTGTTTTGTTTTTATAACTTTTAACGCAAATTTTGTTGCAAACAAATTACGAAAACAAATGTTGAAAAAATTAATAAATAATAAGATTTAGGTGTATATTTCATTGGTTAATATCTATATGAAGAAAACTAACCATTTGTATGAAAATTTGGGTAAATATGATGATAATATGATGTTGCACAATATTTTGTATGTTCATTTTTATTATTATTTAAAAATAAGATGTTAAAATATAAACATCTGTTTATTAATTGCTCAAAATATGGAACATAAAAGATGAAATAATAAAAATATATTATTAATAAGTTCAAGCTTTGACTATACAACAGCTTGATCAAATAATTAGTTAGTTAATAGGCATCTTCTGGGGCAGCTCGCTCCACAGTAGACCTCATCTACATTCATCATCAGGCGAGATTGAGGTCAGGTCTTATAAGCAAAGGTCGGAATTAGGAAAAGTTATTTATGTACTTACACTGATTTCATTCAGCAATAGAATAAAGTGGATATGCCTCAAATCCCGAGATTAATTTTTAACCTCACGAGTCTAGGCTAGAAGCAAAAGTATTTTCATATTTATAAAAAAGATGAAGGATAAGTACGAGAATTTGCTTAAGACTATTAATAATTTGTATTGTGAATTAATGTAAATACTAATAAAAATTGTATGTTAATTATCTTTGTTTTATGAGAAATAATAAATTGATCCACAAAAAAATAGTAGGCTAGCACCTAAAATGCTAAGTTAGTATCTAAATAGTAGTTTAGGTTTACTTTGTATTTTTAGACGCTAACCTAGTATTTTTGTGGGTTAGGTTAGGTTAGTTTGGTGATCGATTAAATACAACCCTTGTTTTATTTGTCTTATCTATCTCTGAGGTTTTTATTATTATTTATTTGTAATATTGTTGGCCACACGGGATTGTCCATTAGAACTCCCGGGAAGATCCATATTAATATGAACATTTTGATGCAAGTACATAATAACTCTACCTAATTCCAACCTCTGCTTATAAGGCATAAAAAATTAAAAAAAAAGTAGGGGAAACTAGGTATATCATCATATCATAATGTAGCTAAAAATAGCTAAAAAACTTGATTTTGACCTTTTTAACACAAGCGATGCATCGGCGAAACGACTCATGAGCCAGTTATTTTTTGAGTAGTTTAGTGAATAAGTTTAAGTGTGTGTTTTTCTTGTTAGTGCATCACATTGTTATTAATTTTGTTTTATTGGTGAGGACCTATAATTGGCTTTCTGTCACTATTTTTAAGTTTTTAAGTTGTATCATAGCTGTTGGTCTTCCTATAAATAAATAAATAAATAAATAAATAAATAAATAAGTAGCTTTTCCTAGAAAAGATGCTAAATACTGCTTACTCAATAGCTTTAGACAGTTCTAGGTGGCTCTAACAAACAAATAATGAACCTGTTTAAAAACAGGATTATCAAATGCATTAATAAAAATCAGGCAAAAATGTCAAGAGGAGATCAGATACAGCTGACTAATTGACTATTGATAATTGTAAAATTCATATTTACCAAAATGAGTGAACAATAGAAAAAGGCTATTTTTATTTATTTTGTTAATATTATGACATTTAATGTTTGTTTTCAGGAATTTCCAAAGCTAGACGATGTCCACCCATTCTACGCTGACCTGATGAACGTACTCTATGACAAGGACCATTACAAGCTCGGCCTCGGACAACTGAACACAGCCAGACATCTTATTGACACGTGAGCACATACTTTATTTTCATATTACACATAATTTTTCTTTTCATCTTGTTTAAGTACTTATTACATTTTTAAAGTTTATTCTATTTTAAAATTAATAGATGGAAGAGTGGTTTATTTTGGTACTGCAGTGCGAGCACGGATCTCTTATCGACCGATAAAGTGACATTAGACAATAAAATTTGACAGTTCAAGTCGACAAATTAACATCGGCAGCATGGGACTTGCTTTATCGACCCTAGATATAATCGGTAAATTTTATCCATTTTGTTTAAAAGCTAGCATGGGACTCGAAAATTACATTTCTTGTGAATAAATTATATCGATATGTAGATAAATTTATCTGCATCTAAAAGTTATCGACGCTTGAGAAAGAAGAAAGAACTCGGTTAATAGAAATAGCATTTAACAATTTTGTATGGGATCCATCGCCCTCCAACGGATATCTTACGTATTTTAGTAATAGTACAGACTTTAGGATATAATTGTTGTTATTGATGGGTGACGTGTCTGTTTGCAGCGTGGCTAAGGATTACTGTCGCCTACTGAAGTATGGCGACTCGCTGTACCGATGCAAGCAGCTGAAGCGCGCCGCGCTCGGTAGGATGGCCACCATCATGAAACGACAGGCTGCCAACCTCACGTACTTGGAACAGGTCAGCACAATACACTTATTATTTTTAGTTTCTTGTGCCCATTCTTCTCCATAGCTAAAAAATAGACGTCCTTAATGTGTGGTAGGTAAAAATTTAGGGACGATTAAAAAGCACTTTCTTATGTTTATTTGGATATAAAATTTAGACTTTGAATATATCGGAAGAAGAGCTCGATGGCGCAGTGGTTAACGCGCCCGGTTTTTTTTTTGGAGAGAGTTTGCTGATTGCATCAGACGGCATTTTCAGCTTCACCGGGCTTTTTTGGGGGCGGCGAGGAACGTAAAGGGTTCCTCAAGCCGTGTGAAACGAATCACCTTCGGAGGTTTTCTAGAGGGAACGGCATCGCGCACTAGTGCGCGTCCCCGTGCCCTACTAGATTCTCCGAAGGGTTCGGATCGGATCGGACCTGCTAGTGCTGAGGTTAAGCTACTTTCGCAGAGGCCGGTCATCTGATGGGTGACCAAAAATTTATCATCTCAAGCTCTTCCGTGCTTCGGAAGGCATGTAAAGCCGTTGGTCCCGGCTGCATTTCGCGTTGGCCCGTTCTCCCTTTCCATCCATAAAGAAGGCTTGTGCCCCAGTAGTGGGGACATAAAATGAGCTGATGATGATTGTGAGTTGGTCCGCAGGTGCGCCAACACCTGGCCCGCTTGCCGTCCATCGACCCGTACACGCGCACCATCATCATCTGCGGGTTTCCCAACGTCGGCAAGTCCAGCTTCATCAACAAGGTAATTGCGTGAACATTATTCTTAACATAATTGTTATTTTTTTAACGTAAATATCATGAAAAAAAAAATTACTTACAAGATATTTTTTTTAGCCTTCTGGTTTTCGGTAGCTCAGGACCGGTAATCCAACGGTCGTGGGTTCAATCCCCACTTTTCTAGTAGTATTTTAACTACAATGCAAAAAATTAAAATATTAATGATATTATTTATTTTTATTTGTAAATTATCTGAATGTAGTTTCGTTTGGCTTTATGGATTGGCTCCATCTATAAAAGTCATAATAATGTAATTGGGTTTAAAAAAAAAATTTGATATATATTTTTACCAACCTGCCCTTGGCATGCATGGTAATTAAGACAATACCTATAAAATACTTGATTCCAATGATGAAGGCCTTTGCCCAGTAGTGGGACAGTTTAATTATAGGCTAATATGATTATTTACATATAATTTAACGCTAATATTGTTACGAACAAATTACAATTTGAAAAAAAACCACGAGTTGGATTTTTTCTACACTTTGTCTTTTTTCAAATTATGCATAGATAGGCTAATACTTATATATTTCGTAGTTTAAAAGAAAAGATATTCTTTTTTCTTAATTTATTCAATTTGAAATGTATTTGGTAGTGTCTGATGGTGATGGCGAACTCTCTTCTAGCTCTTTCCAGCCACTTAATACTATTGTATTTATCTTATCTTATCTTGAAAAAAGAGACAAAGTGTTGAAAAAATTCCACGAGCGGGATTCGAACCCGCACCCCATGACATGCCGGGTCAGGTGCACTGCCAACTATGCTATCGTGGCTCAATCCTACTCGCCGAAATTAATCAACACTCTACTTTTACTTTATAAGCCAAAGGAGCCGTATTCAATGTCGACAACTACGTCATCAACATACGATCTTAATATTTTTACAAATATTGAAAGATCAGTTAAGAATTAGGCAAGCTATATTTATGATTATTTACATATAATTTTACGCAAATATTGTATTATTTATTATTATATTAAGATCTTATCTTATAATAATATTTCAGTGGCCCGATCGAAGCTGGCCGCAGTCAATACCGCGGCCAGTCAACTCGCGGCCTAAAGTACTCCTCGCATAAGGTCGCAGGTCGCGTGTCGTACGCGATGTGCATTACCCATGCTAGGGACAAAAGCTTATTGAAAAAAATATCATTCGTTGTTTATTTTCTATCATCTTGTGGCTACAAACAGTCATACATAAAATAACAGTATAAAAACAATTTTTAAATTTATGTTATCTGGGGGCACGGCAGTGCCCCCGCCAAGTCGAGCAAAAAAGCGGCACGGCCGTACCATCCTTTTCGCGAAACAGTTCAGACCATTTTCGACCTTCGTTGTGGATAAAACTAGAAGCCTGAATTTTCAGTTAGTTAGCAGTAGTTAGTAGTTTAAAAATTATATAACTAGTTAAAACCAGCCTCAGGAAGCCAGAGTATTGGACCGGTAATCCAAGGGTCGTCTCGATCAACTCGAGCTTCTTGAGGCTAGTTGATTTTATCTTGTAAGACTAACTAACAATTGTTCAACTTTAGTATGAAACGTCAATATTTATTTTTGCTGATTTTTTTTTTTTATATTGTATGTTGGGCTTGCTCTTGGCCTCATTCTAATCCCTAGAGCTAAGAAGAGGCCGACGATGGAACGAGCTTGCCCAGAAACAGCCTATTCACTCGGGCTTTAAAAACTTGAGGGTTATATGCACTCGGGAATACAGACGCCGGTAGGGAATTCCACTCTTTGGCTGTACGCATTTCTAAGTCGTGTAAATGAAGTGGTTCAGTGACTCTTTACCACATTTTTACGTATTATACAGTGTGTAACAGAAAGGTGTGGTCAAAATAAAAAGATCCAAAGTGTATCCGATCATGCTGCTAGCCAGGATCACCTTAATATTTGCAAACCAATCTACGCTCACGAAGTACCCATCTCTATTCAAAAGTTAAACATAGGGGCGCTTCGAGGAATATAGCAGTTATAAAAAGGGGCGCTTCGAGGAATATAGCAGTTATAAAAAGGAGCGCTTCGAGGAATAGTTTTGGGGCGCATCGTTGGGAGCGCTTCGAGGAATACCTCGATCTTGTATGTGCTGTTACTGAGACATAATTATTAACTTTAGTTTGTCATGTATTTATAAATTAAATACTTATATTAGAGAAGTAATGCGCGTCAGGCGCGCATAAGCAAGCAGTAGTGATCATAAATGTAAGTACACAGAGGTTACTAAGCCACTAGGGCTGTGACTTGTTTATTTTGATGTGACTTCACAATTGAAATATTTAATTAAAAATTACATAACAAATTAAAGTTAAGGGGGTGCAGCGCGGACGCAAAACTGTGAGTTTCAACTTCCTTTAAGATAGCGAGCGAGCGGCGCGTGGCAGTGGTGTGACAACGGCGCACGACAAGAATACGCACGCACACTCATATCTGTACAGAGTAGGCTGCTGATTTAATTGGAGCAATGTTTACTTTCGTAAAATCATAGGCGTTTGGGTAAAAAATAATAAAAGTCTAAATATTTTCATAACCATATTTTTTAATTGAAAAATAAGACAACAGTGGCCTGCGGAATATCAATACAAACATTTTGATTCCGGATCATTGTTTCATTTGTGCTATATTTACAAAGTTTCTGAAGAAATAAGTTTTTAGATATCATTACTTTTACGTATTTTTCATGCAGTTTCTGGGTATTTGTTTCAAATTCCAAGACAACCATGGCCTTGTGAAAGGATCAAGCTAATTTACTCTAGTCCTTTTAATGTATATGACCTATTCAGCGCCTAGCACCAGTGACTTAAAAACACCAAAATTTTCGAAATTCCGCGCGGCACCCCCTTAATAATTATGTCTTAGTAATTCTGCGTACAAGATGTAGATCTTTTGATCTTTTAATTTTGACCACACCTGTCTGTTACACTTTATATGTATATGTTACTATATGGTGTTAAAAAAGTTACTAATGTTTAACAAATGATGATGAAAATGAAATCCTGTGATCCCTCATCAGGGACATAGGGCTCGCAGTAGGGACTTCCATGCGTCGTCGCGGTCTTGTGCTGTGGCTGTTTAACAAATAGCCTTGTATATTAATAATACCATTTGTTACAGATCACCCGAGCGGACGTGGAAGTCCAGCCGTATGCGTTCACCACCAAGAGTCTGTACGTCGGCCACACCGACTACAAGTATCTTAGGTGGCAGGTAAACCGTCTTTCGTTTCTTCTCTCGTAAAAAGATATTTTTTTAAATGCTTACCCTACTATTTTATAAAGTTTCTTATAGGTTAGCACTTGACCTTCACCTCACCTGATGTTAAGTGATGATGAGGTCGAAGGTGGAAGCGCACTTCACCCGGAATCCTCAACTACTGAGCCACTGGGTAGTGAGCCTAGTGCGAGATTCCACCGCCATTCGATCACGTTAACGAAAGCGAAAATAAATATAGTATTGAAGCAGCGCCTCCTGGCGACATACGAGAAGAATTAACAGTTTTCGTAAACGTTCACGAATGAATACTATTTATTTATTTATTCTTTATTGCACAATAAAATAAAATAAAGTACAAAAGGCGGACTTAATGCCAAATGGCATTCTCTACCAGTCGACTTAAGGGCTAGACAGAAAAATTGGTAAGCGGTGCGACAAAGAACGTAAATGAAACATATACTACATAAATTTATAAAAACTGAAATATACATATTGAGTTTATTAAATTAAATGATAGTAATATAATATACATACTATAAAATAAAAAATAAAAAACTAGAATACGGATAGTAAACAAAACTCACACTCTGGGTATGATATCTCTAGCTGCCGGAACACGACAATGCTACTAACATTGAACGACATATTTAGATAAAACGGTGGTAGCTAGCCAGGTGGGCAAACAAGCACTACCACCAATTTAAACGAGCACACAAATATGTACTTAACTCCCGCATGAATCGAACCCGGCACCTCAGCGTCTAAGACCGGTGGTTTTAACCACTAGACCATAGAGGCGGTATCACTTATCAGGATATGTTCACCCAGGTGATCGACACGCCCGGTATCCTCGACCACGCGCTGGAAGAGCGCAACGTGATCGAAATGCAGGCGGTCACGGCGCTCGCGCATCTCCGCGCCGCCGTGCTCTACGTCATGGACCTGTCCGAACAGTGCGGGCACAGCGTGCGCGACCAGGTGAGGAACCACTCAATCACTCACTCACTCATCCACTCATTTACTCACTACGGCCGCTCGCTCATTTACTCATTCTCTCACTAAGTGATTTATCCAACTACTCACTGAATTACTCTCTTATCCATTCACTCGCTCATCTACCAACTCACTTATCTACTCATTCACTCACTAAGTCATTTATGCAATTACTTAGTGAATCACTCAATACACAATATCTCTTTGAATGAATATTAATGCAAATAAATATACAGATAGACGAAACGATTTTCAAAAGGCTTTAGACAACATGGACCACATATTGTATATGGACCAACTGGCCGTTCATGTTATACGCGTAAGCTTGTGGCGTTAGTTTAAAGTCTTACATAACCAATCACATTTAAAAAGTAAAAATCATGGGCTATTTTGTACCTGTAAACTTCGGCGTTCATCAGGGTTCAATTTTAGGTCTCTTGTTGTTTAAAGTCTATTAGTGGGACTTAATTATTTTTAATTATCTTACTGCTTTCTATATGCAGACGTTCTTAAATCTTGCGCAGTTTTAAAGAACACTAACCACACCCACTAATAGGTCTGGACCTATGCCCAGTAGTGAAGTGGGCTATGTTTATGATGATGATAAAACGTTCTAGCAAGATAAAGATGTATGTATTGATGATTATTATGTCATACAAACTTTCATTGGCCTGATCGAAGCTGACCGATGCCGATGCATCGTGCCAGTCAATAACAGGCCTACAGTAACCATGTCATAAGGTCGCATGTCGTGTGCATTGCGCGTTGTGCATTACCCATGACAGATACATCTAAATACAGCTTGCATATACATATTGATAAATAATGCGAGAAATCGTGGTTCAATCGGCGTACACTACACACCGCCACTTGTCAAGCTTATCACTATCCAGTTTTTTAGTCAAATGAGAAACCATTATAATTATTAGTAAGGCAGATAATAGATTTTGATTTAATAATTTATTAAAGATTTGTGATTTATCAATAAAATGTACACTAATCTTTTTAAATAAAAAATAACACGCTGTCCAGTCCAGTGCAGTCCCCCAACCGCCTAACTCTCTCGCTTTCGATCGCTTTAAAGGCGAGGCTCTCGCCTCGCTTTCTAATATAATATCGAATTACAACACCGAATAATATCGAAACCTATAGCCTATAGCTTTCGATATTGCTTTCGTATTGCTTTCGAAATGACAAGATGACGCCTCCTCCTCGCCTCGCCTTCAAAGCGATCGAAAGCGAGAGAGTTAGGCGGTCGACCCCCTGTTACCCCAATTTTTTTTTGTTATAGTATATCGTAATTTATAAATAAGTTACCAAATATATAGTTGTAAATGTCCAAATCAGTCGGTCGCACTACTAACGGTCCTATCCCATTTTCGGTAGTTTGTCAGAACAAGCGTTTATCTTCGATCCGACCCGAAACCCTCGGAGAATCTAGTAGGGCACGGGGACACGCACTAATGCGCCATGTTATTGCCGTAGAAAACCTCTGACGGTATTTCATTTCACACGGCTTGAGAAACCTTTTAAGGCGAAGGGTAGGGCACACTAGCGCCGCTAATGGATTTAATTTAGTAACTGCTAAACTGGATTTTTTTTCAAATATTGCGGACCTTCCGACACTACGCAAACATCTCATCGTTCGCTAACACCAAAAGTGGTCATTGTTTGTGAATAAATGCGATAGCCCGTTTTGTGAATAAACCACGCAACAAGAAGTAGCGCACAATTATTAAATAAATACTATGGATGCTTTCCTATTATCGGACGGTACGCAATGTTTAAAAAAAGATCCGGTCCGTTAGTAATTGTCAAATTATCAATTGGTGGCGCTAGTGTGCCTTACCCTTCGCCTTAAGTTACTCGCCGCCCTGAAAATGCCGTCTAGGCAATTAACAAACTCCAAAATGGTGTTGCACTGATAAATATATTAATTAATAAGTACTTGTCTTCCCAGATCTCCCTCTTCGAGAGCATCAAGCCACTGTTCGCGAACAAGCCTTTGCTGGTAGTTCTGAACAAGATGGACGTGATCACGCCTGAAGAGCTCACCGATGAGAAGAAGGTGATGGTCGACCAGCTGCTGCACGCCTGCGCCAAGGGGAACCTGGTTAAGTATGCACACCAATCTTTTTATTGACCACCGTGAATGTTGTTTGATTTTCAGTGTCGCTTTCTATATAATATAATTTATATATTATTTGTATGTATGTTAGTCTGTAAGGTATTTATTCTATTCTAATTTTTTTTCTCGAGAACACAGCCTTATCTAACCAAATAATAGGAACATAAAATAACATTTTTTTAAAAAAAGTTTTAGCATATTCAATTTTAGTTTCAATATAAATTGAGAAATTTATTTTGATGTAAAAATTAAAAATTAAATATAAATATAAATATTGTTTTATATATTACTGTTAATGTTTAATTATATAATATATGTATAGTATTATTATTAGTTTTCTGTAAAAAAATGTTTTTTTATGTCGTTTATTCCCATTATTTTTATTACCTATAAGAGCCATTTTTTATTTCAGTAAAAGTTCTTTAATATCAATATTGAACATTTCTATGCCGAAGGGAAATACAGACTTGTTGAATATTATTAGAAAACGTTTGTTTAACCAAAATATGAAACTAGTTTTTTTTCCGTACTTCCTTATAATTTTTTTTTCGTCTTCATACCTTAACCGTATCTCTTGTGTCTCAGCGCGGACTCAAACTCCGAGCTCTCAGTGGTGCCAGTGCTTCGCATGTCGACTATAACCGAGGCGGGAGTCCAGGACGTC
This sequence comes from Eudonia mercurella, assembly GCA_963082485.1. Lineage (NCBI taxonomy): Eukaryota > Metazoa > Arthropoda > Insecta > Lepidoptera > Crambidae > Eudonia > Eudonia mercurella. The sequence continues at coordinate 383,622 of OY720051.1, forward strand.
AAGATCGAAGCTTGCGAGCGGCTTCTAGGCCACCGCGTCACAGAGAAAATGCGGACCAAGAAGGTCAGTGTTTATAATAACTTGTTATCCCTGGTTTTAAGACGTGGAAACAATGCTATAATAATAATAATAATAATTCATTTATTTATTCAGGTAACTTACACCCATACAAATTGGAATAAGATGTCACATTAACAAAATAAAATAAAATAAAAATCAGAATAAATATCATATAAAAATTAAAAATTAAAATCAAATCAAAAATCAAGATTAAAAATCAAAATAGAAATTAAAAAATAAATAATAATAATGAAACAAATTAAACAAAACATGCGTATACTATGCATATACATATGCTATGCAATATTTAACACTTTAACAGCCGACTATTTCAAAGCGCGCCTTTCCTGGGGGTCGACCGCCTAACTCTCTCGCTTTCGATCGCTTTGAAGGCGAGGCGAGGAGGAGGCGTCATCTTGTCATTTCAAAAGCAATATCAAAAGCTATAGGCTATAGCTTTCGATATTATTCGGTATTGTATTTCGATATTATATTAGAAAGCGAGGCGAGGGCCTCGCCTTCAAAGCGATCGAAAGCGAGAGTGTTAGGCGGTTGGGGGGCTGGTACGCCGGCAATTTTTGCCGATATTGTAACATTTATAAAATAAAAACCATTTGTAATACATCTATATATTTTTTTAATTCATAACACCGGGGTTAAACGCAAATCACGTACCACGGACGTCATTTTAAAACAAACGTTAAGAAAGTCGATGCCGTACAGAGGACGTGATCAGCGTCCTGAGACGATCCCACTGACCCGTACCCAGTACGTGATCAGCTGTTAAAGTGTTTAATAGTTTTTATAGAATGTCTAATTATAATGATGGAATGATTTTATTATTGTAATGAATTTGAATATTTTACTGTAACAATTTAGGTTTTTGTTCATAATTATGTAATTGGGAATCATCATCATCATCAGCCCATTTTATGTCCCCACTGCTGGGGCACGAGCCTTCCCTATGGATGGATAGGGAGAACGGGCCATAAACCACCACGCGGGCCCAGTGCGGTGCGGTGGTTGTTAACGACTGCTAATGGAGCAGTCACCCATCCGATGACCGGCCTTTGCGAAAGTTGCTTAAATTTAGATGTAAGTGGCGCAGTGCCACACATATTTTAGTAATATCTTTAAATACCATGTTTTATGCAAATAAAGATTTATTATATTATTGTAAGTGTGTTTCTTTTTTCTCAGCTTTAAGCTGATTTTCTCTGTAATTACGGTTATAAACCGGTTGTATTTAGTATTAAGTACTCAAGCAGCACACAAGCGTTTACAACATCAATTTACCAGCTCATTTAGAACTTAAGGTCCTTTAATGACGACCTCCTTGGTCGAGTGGCTTGCACACCGGTTTTCATGGTGTCGCCATCTCTGAGGTCCCGGGTTCGATCCCCGGTCGGGTCAATTTAGAAATACCTGTTTTTCTAAATTGTTTCGGGTCTGGGTGTTTCCTATGTATAATAAGTATGTATTTAAGTATATTAAGTATGTTTATCCGTTGTCTAGTTAACCATTTCATCGAGTTTCTTAAGGAAGCTCTTGTTGGGGCTAGATGATTGGTGTGAGTGTGGGAAATTTTATTTTTATTTTTAATGACGTACAAGAGTGTCAAAAGATGCTTAGGGTGTTAAAACAGAAAGTCAAAACTCAACTGTACAGCTTTAAGCGTTTTGTGAAAATTTAAGCTAGCTTTATCGTTAAAGCTGTATATAGGCTGGTTTATGTATGCGGTCGCTAACTTACTACTGCACTAAGTGTTATTATGGTATCACTCGATACTTGTTTCTGTACAATGGTGTACGCGACCCCCATTATAGAACTTAATCTTAATGCGTAATTAGGCACTCGTGAATACAGTGGTTTTATAACTACTGTCTACAAGAGTGCTTTAAAACTAAAAAAATAAACTACATCAATAGTACAGCTTTAATCTTCTAAATATTGTCCAAGCTGTATAATAAAATATCGTCATTTTAGAACGAATTAATTTTTTTTCCAAATATAATTAAACCCAACTTTAGTTAAATAGATTAAAATTTTTATTATAGCTTGAACCGTTTCATGATTATCAGCTAAAATAATGATCGCTGTGTCCTAAAATCAATTATTTTAAATATAATTTATATAATTATAACCTTAAAAACAAACACTTACCTACCCGTCTTTAATAATTCTCTTTATGTTTTTATGATTGTTTTACTGGCGCGTTAAAATATTGCCAATAACCAACCACACATTAACAATAAAATTTGATTTGCACTTTGTTTTAACAATTAACACCATCAGATTTCTAAGATTTAACTTGTACTTGTGATTTCACTTTGAAATATAAACATATGCGTCACCATTTTATTCTTGTACGAAATGTTTCTCGTTTATTTTCATAGTTTTCTAATTCACTTCAAACTCGTATTAAAAACTTTTATCATAATAAAATATTATTTGGAGTGTAGTTGCTTTTCCTTACACCGATTAACAGCTCTTAACCAGCTAATAAACAGCTTCTGCTCTCTTCTTCAGCTAATATACAGCTATGCTAACGCTAAAAGTTTTATAATGTGGGCCCTTTTTAACTTATAAGGTCTGTATATCCGTATATACAGCCTTTTTACAGACTCAATAATCAATCAATCAGCTATAAGTATAAAAATAAGTTCAAATACAGCTTTTATACAGCTTGTGATGCTACTTGGGTAGTATATATATTATTCCGCTAAGCAATAAAAAACAAAACATGGGTACATTTGAACGAGTTCATCTTTTATACAGGTGGACGGTATCCTGAACCGCTTGCACGTGGCGATGCCCGCCCCCCGCGACGGCAAGCCGCGCCCCCCCGTCATCCCCCCCGCCGTCGCGGCCATGCAGCTGAAGCAGCAAGCCAAGGAGACCAGGAAGCGGAAGCTGGAGCGGGAGATCGAGGTCGAGCTGGGAGACGATTACGTGCTGGGTGAGTTGTTTATTTTTTATTAATATTTTATTAAGTGATAGATAAGGGTAACCCACCCCATAATTTTTTTTACAATTTAATTTTCCAATACAATTTGTTTGTTTTGTTGTCATAGAAACTGTCAAAGTGGTACGAAGTCCGCCGGGTCAGCTAGTTAAACTTTATATTTTTATCTTTTGTCGTAAACCACGTGGCCCGATAAAGCTGGCCGCAGTCAATACCACGGCCAGTCAACTCGCGGCCTAAAGTACTCTTCGCATAAGGTCGCATGTCGCGTGTCGTACGCGATGTGCATTACCCATGCTAGGGACAAAGGCTTCTTACAAAAATAAATCATCATCATCATCATCATCATCATCATCATCATCATCATCATCATCATCATCATCATCCTAATCTAGCCCACTGCTGGACATAGGCCTCTTCAAATGCACTCCACTAAGCACAATTCGCAGCTACTCTCGACCAGCTATAATAGAAATAAATAGGTACATGATAAAATCTAAAATCTAAATCTAAATCTTAAGTTTAAAAAGAAATTGTTTTTATTATTTTATTTTTTATATTTACAATGCTATTGTAGTTACAAGATAAATGATATTTTCTAGTAAAATTTTTTAGAGTATATTGAAATACGACATTTGGCGCTGTTTTATATGAAGTGGTCGCGCAGTGGTCGAAATTCGACCGTAATTTTATTAAGGCTGCACGGATTGTATCCTAAGCAATGAGAAATTAAAAAAGATAGAATGTGAGTTTGGATTGACATTGACAGATGTCGGCCGCATTAAAGACAAACAATACGTGTGTGTCAAATACATGGTAGTGTGTGTAATGTTGTTTTTGTCGATTTAATGTATTTTTGATGCATAATTTAAAAAAAAAATTAACATTCGGATAACCTTTTCTATATAAACTATCATCATCATCATCATCATCATCGGCCTATCTTAGTCCACTGCTGGACACAGGCCTCCCCCAATGAGCGCCATAGCGCCCTGTCCTCAGCTTGACGCATCCAGCAAACTATAAGTGTGTGAAATTTTAATACTCCTCCGTCCGCGCAATTTTCGTAAAAACGGGTACAAAGTTTTTGCTCCACGTATTAATATATAGATAAGTCATTTTATGTCGATATTTTATTGATAAAGTAAGATCTAATTTTCATTATTTTTTTAATTATGTGTTTCTTATATAAATGTTATTCATGTATGTCGTTTTGATCATAATAAGTAAGATAATATTTTATTAAAAAAAATACGATTAATAGAAAATAGAAAAATCGATTGTTAAATACTTGGAAAAGTGTTCTTTCTACTGTGAGGGTAGTAACTTCACAGTGACGTAATACCGCTGGCTTGCACCTTAAATCACAAATTACTAGAAAAAATTAACGAGTGTTCTGGGGCCTCGGTAGCTCAGCGGTCAGAGCAGTGGGCCGGTTATCCAAAGGTCGTGGGTTCGATTCCCACTTGTGCATCTTGAGGCCAGTTGATTTTTTTGTAGTAAAATTTTATCTTGTAACTATATAAAGCATTGAGAATATAATTTAAAAATAATAAAAACATAATAAATAAATATATATTAACTAGCGGCCGACCGCATGGTTCCCGTTCCCGTGGGAATATCGGGATAAAAAGTATCCTATGTGTTAATCCAGATTATAAACTATCTGTATGCCTAATTTCATCCTAATCCATTCATTCGTTGCAGCGTAAAGAAGCAACAAATATACACACACACACAAACTTTCGCATTTAAAATATTAGCGTGATAATATAAACAAATAGATTGGAAAAAAGTACTATAACATTCCTAAGAGATGGACAATCTTACTATACTTTTTTTTCTATAAATGTTTTTTCGCAGTTTTTCAACAAGTTTAATATTTATGATTGTTTCCAGACCTCCAGAAGAATTACAGCGAGATCGCGGAGGAAGAGCGCTACGACCCGATCCCGGAGTTCTGGGAGGGACACAACGTTGCCGACTACATCGACCCCGACATCTTCGACGTGAGTTACCGACCCCCGACATGCTTTACTGACCCCCAACTTGCGTTATTTGTACGGTTTCGTAAAACTGTAATTGAGAATTGTCTAGAATACTAAAGCTTGATAGTTATAACGAGACTTCTCCAGAGTGGCATTCGCAGACTATCACTATTTGTTTTATGATTTGTGTATTATGCATATACGGCATGCATTAAAATAGTACTTTTAAACCATTAGTAAAAAACAAATACGCTTGGTTCATTATAAATCAATTTATTTTTATTGTTGTATTTTATAGACAGACAAGGTATTAATACAATTAAAGCCCTCTTAACCTGTATGGGTTCATGTCTGTAGGTATTCTAACAGATTACAAAAACACAAATGTTGAAAAAAAAATCCCCGAGCAGGATTTGAACCTGCACTCTTCTGACATACCGGGTCAGGTGCTCTCCCAATTGAGCTATCGTGGTTCTAACCAGCCCGCCGAAATTATTCAACACTATTTACTTTTTTACTTTGAAAGCCAAAGGCGCCCATTCAATGTCAACAACTACTGTCGTTAACATCCGATCATAATATTTTTACAAATACTAAAGATCAGTTAAGAAGTAGGTAAGCTATTTATAAAATGTTTTTGTTTTGTTTATATAATAACTTTTGTGTTTTTGTAATTTGTTTTGCAACAAAATTTGCGTTATAATTGTAGAAACAAAACAAAAACATTTTATCCTAACAGAGTCTTGAGAATTGAACCGGGCTTTCACACATTCAACCCCAGCATCCGTAACTGTAAAAATGCACCAACTTTCGGCGAATAGTTTAAGACTATAATATGACTCACGAATCTGAAATGTTGATATAGGTAAATTCATGTCTTTATCTTGAATTTGCTTGCTCAAATACACGATTGTATAATTTTGACTCAGTCAGAATTATTTTCGAAGACACCACAAAAAAAACATTATTGTTCAATTTACAACAGAATTACTTAATTGATATGCTTGGAAACCAGTTAAATATATTGATAACATCACTATTCGTAATTTAGTATTTAGTATTATTTTCAAGGATTCTAGAAATTGCGGTTTTTTAGTGTTGAAAAATACAAATGTTAAAAAAAATCCACAAGCAGGATTTTTTTTAAATATTTGTGTTTTTGTAATTTGTTCGCAACAAAATTTGCGTTAAAATATAAACAAAAACATTTTGTTGAAAAATAAATAAAATAATTAAAATAAAATAAAAAGCCTTTCGAAAATAATATTCAGCTGTTCCATACAAAACATCAATATTCATTCGACCAAAATGTATGGAACAGCTGAATATTATTTTCGAGTTATGGAGTTGGTCCAATAGTAAGAGTTGTTCGTTTGTATCATGGGAGTCATCTCAGAAGGTTTGGACGGTGATAAAAAAGTCAACCGGTATAGTATATTAGGTAGTAAATGGTGATAGTAGTAATAAGTTCTTAGGGACACTTACAAAAAACTTTTGTTATTTAAACTAAGATCAACAATTAAGGCTTTTTATTTTATTTTTATTATTTTATTTATTTCTCAACAAAATGTTTTTGTTTATATTTTAACGCAAATTTTGTTGCGAACAAATTACAAAAACACAAATGTTAATAAAATCCTGCTTGTGGATTTTTTTTAACATTTGTATTTTTCAACACTCAAAAATCGCAATTTCTAGAATCTTCGAAAGTATCGTCGCTACTCGACGTTTTCTAATTTGTCCAATTGTCAATAGAAACTGGCTGAGCTGGAGAAGGATGAGGAGCTCCGCGACGAGGCTGGAATGTACGCCGTGCCCAAGATCGAGCTCGACGAGACCATGCGCGAGATACGAGACCTGGCGCGCCAGATACGGTCAGTGGGAGCTTAATCTCTTTTAAATATTATTGTCGTAGTTGTCGACATTGAATAGGGCTTCTTTGCCTTACAGAGTAAGAGTAGATAATGTTAATTAATTTCGGCGAGTTGGATTTAGTCACGATAGCATAGTTGGTAGTGTACCTGACCCGGCATGTCATGGGGTGCGGGTTCGAATTCCGGTCGTGGAATTTTTTCAACACTGGCTTTTTTTTAAATTAATCTTAGGAATTATTATAATTAATTTTTCTTAGGAAATTCGACAGCATTTTTGTTAAAATGCTTATAAAAATATATATATACTTATTAGTTGGGTGCCGATTTTTTTTATCTGCTAAGTGAAATCGTAAAGTATCAGCCATTGGTGCAGCTGATACATTGTTCTTGGTCGCCAACTTCATGATGCAACAAAAACAGAAGTCGAAGCATGTCGGGGTTGAACAAAAGTAATGTGATAAATGTGCAAAATTGGGTTTGAACACGTAACAAACACTGTGTGGAATTAACAATTAGGCACATACATACTTAAGGCGAAGGGTAAGGCACACTAGCGCCGCTAATGGATTTAATTTGATAACTGCTAAACTGGATTTATTTTCAAACATTGCGGACCTTCCGACACTACGCAAACATCTATTATTTAATTATTGTGCACTACTTCTAGGTTTGTTTTTGTATTCATTCGCTAACACTAACAGTGGACATTGTTTGTAAATAAATGCGATAGCCCGTTTTGTGAATAAACCACGCAACAAAAAGTAGTGCACAATTATTAAATAAATACTATGGATGCTTTCCTGTTATCGGACGGTACGCAATGTTTAAAAAAAGATCCGGTCCGTTAGTAATTGTCAAATTATCAATTAGTGGCGCTAGTGTGCCTTACCCTTCGCCTTAAGTAGAAATAAATAAATAAAATATCAACGCAAGAACGTTATCAATATGAAATCACTACAATAATTTTATAAATATTATTAAGTAAATTAAATTAATCACATGGTCAAATCAAATGTCAAATGAATATCTAAGAACAAAGTTAATTATTACATAATATCATATTAAATATATTCATTATATCCATTTGATAATAATATTTTAATCAATTTAGATATTTGTATTAAGCTTTTAAGGTACTCTTTTTGACATTTACAAACTCATCTACAGAATAAATAAAAAATAAATAAATATATAATTATTATATTATCTATCTAATACCTTTAAACGAGCAATTCTTGTATATATAATGTATGTATATATAATCTGTATCTTGTATGTATATATAATCTGAATCTCGGAAACTGCTCCAACGATTTTCATAAAATGAAGTATGCAGGGGGTTTCGGGGGCATAAATTGATCTAGCTAGGTTTAATTTTTAGAAAACGTAGTTTTATCCGTAAAAAAGTACCGTGCAAAGCGTGAAAAGCTTTTAGCATTACCTATATCTTTATATATATAAATCTTCTGTGTGTATGTTATTGAACTCCATCTAAACGGCTGGACCGATTTTGATGAAATTTTGTGTGTGTTGAAGTGGATTCGAGAATGGTTTATAGATTTACAATTGGACCCGGTAGGTGGCGCTGCTATAGGGATCCATCATGGGATACGGGTGTTCTTAAGCGGACGAATGATTCGTTTGTTTTGTTGTCATGGAAACTGTCAAACCAGTGTCAGCTAGTATATAAAAATAATATAATGCAATAAATATCTATGGGTTGTATTTAATCGATCACCAAACTAACCTAACCTAACCCACAAAAATACTAAGTTAGCACCTAAACTACTATTTAGATGCTAACTTAAATGATCTAAATGAGCTAAATATGATCGAATCGAATATAAAACTCACAGTCAGCTCTCAGTACAACTGAAATGTGGGAAGCGTCCTTTTTATGGCTTACCATTCGTGATCCCGGGCCATTCCCGTGGCAGAGAAGGAATGGTATTAGGTATTTTGGTGGCTTTAAGTACCTACCTAGACGAGGGACACAACCCGGGGTCGCCCCTAGCCCCGGTGTATGCGCAAAAAATTTTAGGTGCTAGCCTACTATTTTTTTGTGGATCAATGTATTATTTCTCAATATCTATGATTATGAATATAATAGCATTGTCCTGTATATGAGTGGAGCGTGAACAATGTTTGTGTATACAGCAACAAGAAGGCGGTGCTCAAGGACGAGTCCCGCCTCACCAAGCAGTCCACCAAGCCGGTGATGCCGCGCACCGCGCGCGCCCGCGCCAGGGACCGCTCCACCACCAAGCTCCGGGACGACATGGAGAAACTCGGTGAGGATGCGATACTTATAGCCTTCTGCTCTTATAGTTTAAGTACCTATTTATTTGTTTATATTGGGTCCTTACCTATGAAATTGGCGTTTTTTTTCATTCTCATTAATAGGTGTATTACTTCTAAAACTCAATACCGGTTGTTAATATTATATAATTTAAATTATATAATTGCGATCCAAAATGTTAAGGGGGTGCAGCGCGGACGCAAAACTGCGAGTTTCAAGTTTCTTTATGATAGCGAGCGAGCGGCGCGTGGCAGTGGTGTGACAACGGCGCACGACAAGAATACGCACGCACACTAATATCTGTACAGAGTAGGCTGCTGATTTAATTAGAGCAATGTTTACTTTCGTAAAATCATAGGCGTTTGGGTAAAAAATAAGAAAAGTCTTAATATTTTTTCATATTAATATTTTTTAGTTGAAAAATAAGACAACAGTGGCCTGCAGAATGTCAATAGAAACATTTTGTTGTCGGGTCATTGTTTCATCTGTGGTATATTTACAAAGTTTCTGAAGAAATAAATTTTTAGATATCATTATTTTACGTATTGTTTATGCAGTTTCTGAGATTTTTTTTCAAATTCCAAGACAAGCATGGCCTTGTGAAAGGATCAAGCTAACCCACACTAGTCCTTTTAATGTATATGACCTATTCAGCGCCTAGCACCAGTGACTTAAAAACACGTAAATTTTCGAAATTCCGCGCGGCACCCCCTTAACCATTAATAATAATAATAAATCTTTATTATCTACAAAGGCATTGTAAATGTTTATTTGTGTACGAACTAATAAAATAAATTAATAAATAAAATAAATAGATAATATTATCATACACATTTGATTAAGACTATATTAGTTAGGCTTCAGTAATAACAATGATTTTTGATTTTTGTCTTTATTGCCCAATTTTTTTTTAATTGACTTATTTTTTTAGCGGAATTGACCTTTTGTTTCAGTGTAGCTTTGAAGGTACTTGTTTTTTTTTTCTTTTTAGGCTCTGCTATATTTAGCTAGTGAAACAAACACACTGCCCTACAATTTTATAGTATTAACATAAGTAAATGCTAAGAAAATTGAAAAAACGTTAGTATGAAAAATAGAACTTTATAAAAATCTCATACAAAACACCAATTTCATAGGTAAGGACCTAATATTTAATGTATTTATTTATAAACTGAAAAAAGACAAAGTTGAGAAAATTCCACGAGCGTGATTCGAACCCGCACCCCATTACATGCCTGGTCAGGTGTACTACCTGACCAGCCGAACTATGACATTGCATAGGGCTCCTTTGGCTTACAGAGTAAGAGTAGATAGTGTTGATTTGTGATTAATTTCGGCGAGTTGGATTGAGCCTCGATAGCATAGTTGGTAGTGCACCTGACCCGACATGTCATGGGGTGCGAGTTCGAATCCCGCTCGTGGAATATTTTTCAGCACTTTGTCTTTTTTTTTTCAATTTGTAATTTGGATTTATTTATGTTATGGTCGACAAATGGTCCCGCAGACTTTCTTTTCCAACTACAGCTAGGGTTGGCTGGAAGAGATCTCTTTTAGAGATAAGCTCACCCTTGTATATGTTTTTTATAATGTAATTTATACTGTAATTTAAATGTACAATAAAGGATTCAATTGAATAGGAAATATGTAATTTCTTAAATTAAAATGTTCCCTAAACCTATTATGAATTAATGAAAACTATTTGATTAAATAACAAGACTCGAACCGGTAACAAAAGTACCGGTTCTGTATCAGTTCTAGTATCCAGGTACCAACTTGCTATTTTGGTACTTGGATACCGGTTCCAGACGGGTATTGGTACCCGATTCAGCGTATGAGAGCGATTATGTCATGTACAAGACGTAAAAATAGTTTAATAATTTAAAAGAAGTGAGCTAAGAAGCATAAGCGGCCTTTTTAGAAGTGAAACCAAACCTGTAATGTTCTGGATTATTCTAAAAGGCCAATATTAAAGTTAGACGCAAGGCCGCGTGCGCCTTCGAGATATGCGCGCGCGCTTTACACGCGTCGTATATATTATTTATTTTTTTCTTATTTTATGACTCTATTCGGTTTATACATTTACCCAATGCCAAATTAAGGGATATATTTAGAAAAATGTTTTCTTTGTTTAATAATAAATTAGTGATGAACAGTGATCGGAATAGGTAGTTACAGTAGGTACTTACTGGGCGTTACATGGATACATTTTTTTTAATAATTTTATTACTATGTATGTTTATATTATCTTTATATATAAATAACTTCTGTGCGTGTGTGTATGTTATTGAACTCCTTCTAAACGGTTGGACCGATTTGGATGAATTTTTCTGTGTGTGTTCAAGCGGATTCAAGAATGGTTTAGATTTACAATTGGACCCGGTAGGTGGCGCTGCTATAGGGGTCCATCATAGGATAAGGGTGTTCTAAATCGGACGAATGATTTGTTTGTTTTGTTGTCATGGAAACTGTCAAAGCGGTACGAAGTCCGCCAGTAGTAAAATGTTTTCTTTGTGCAATAATTGATGAGTGATGAACAGTGATTGGAATAGGTAGGCAATATTTACTTATAAGGCGTTACAAGGATACACATTTTTTTTTAAATTTTATTTAATGTTTATATATGTTTAATACAGTAGTACATACGTTATCTATAAATACTCTCTCAGTTTGCTATGCCCTTACGGGGCGCTACAGTGTTTATTGTAACTCCTTTTGCACTATTTACTTAATTACTATGTATACCAATGTGGCATTCAATAAATAATTTTGAATTTGAATTTAAACTTCACGAAGACGGTTGAACATCATGCAGCTGTTAATATGACTGAAATTAAAACAAGTATTTTCCGAAATTCCGATAATTTGCGAAAGTTATTGAAGACCACTGCGCCATCTAGCTCCTCACATCTAATAAAACTAACAACACCTTATAATACCTTCAATGAATTACATAATGCGACACATACTTTGTTACACTAAGGTTGTATTTTTAGTTTATATTTTTTTATGTGGCATTGTGTGTTTGTCGTGTATCTATCCATATAATAAAGCTAAAGAGGGTCGAAAGTGTGTACATGGAAGATATTCGAAAAAAAGTTGGCTGGGGATACTTAGAATCGATAACAGAACACGTTCCATCAGTTTTTAGAATTTTTGTCTGTTTGTCTGTTTATTGGACCGCGCATCACGTGAAAATGAAACTTTGCACGTAGACAGACCATGACTCGGACTAGGATATAGGATACTTTTTTCCCGGTAACAGGTTCCTGTGCGATAGGTTAGTCTTCGAGAACGAAATCGCGGGCGACAACTAGTTACCAATAGATGTTTATTCATTTATTCATTCATAATATTTTCCCCTGTGGCCAGGCGTGGACATGTCGGACACCAAGCAAGCCCACTTCACGCGCACGCAGACGCGGTCGCAGTCGCGGTCGCGGTCGCAGTCGCAGGTCGCGGCGAAGCGTCCGCGCGTGGATTCGCGCGCGCGCTCCGTCAGCCGCCCCGCGCGCGACGAACAGGGAGTCAAGGACGTTGTCGTGAGTATTATAGTTCATCTCATTTTCTCTCAGTTTTTGCACAGACACAACCAAGTAGCCAGAATGATTCACGCTTTTTGCGGGGACTGCGAAATTGTGATTTTTTTATTTATTTTATTCTTTTTTATTTACATTTGATTGGTCTACAAAAATCTAGTAGGCTACGGTTTTGACGTAGGTTCTCAGCAAATAGGTTTACCTCTAATGTCATTGTACGGGCATTGTAAAGAGTCGAGTTTTCTCTCCATAATTGGGACTAATGTATCCAACTTTTAATATATTTTTTGTGACCGCCAGTGCTACCCTGTGGTAGCGTAATTTCTTTTGAAATCTTAAAAAAGCTGTTTATCTAAAAATATCAATTTTTAAGGAAAAGTTCTTAGACAAAAGTTATTCACTATCATGTATACTTTACCCTCCTTTCGGCTTAGTACCCCCATTCCGACTAACGTTGTATATATACTTGTATGCATGTCTCACCTGCCATTTTTGTGGAAACCTGTTTATTAATGTTATATATAATTTAACGCAAATTTTGTTGCGATCAAATTACAGAAGAAAAGTGTTGATTTTTTTCAGCACTTGTTTTTCCAACTGTTTTTTTTTTCTCTTTTTTTTTTTATTTTTCCTCTCTTCCACAGATGCAAAAGCGAGCGAAGAAGATGGCGCACGTGGCCATTGCGAAGAAGACGAAGCGCATGGGGCTGAAGGGCGAGGCCGACCGGTTCATCGGCACCAAAATGCCCAAGCACTTGTTCTCGGGCAAGCGCGGCGTCGGCAAGACCGACCGCCGGTAGACGCGCTTGTGTATTTGGTTCCAACAATAAAGATATATTTAAAAGTATTGTGTTTTATTTTTACATGAGATCTAGGTGTGGCGCTGCTGTACCGTCATCCCAGCAGCGCCACAAACTCCCTTATGTATCTCCGGAAATACTCACTTTGGCAATTTGTCACCATTTTGTCATGAATTGACATATTGATGACTGAATGACTATCTAGACAGTTTTTTGAAATCAACCATTCTACAGAGTTTCAGCTGTGGCGCTGCTGTACTGCACTAATTCCATCATTCATCTCTGAAACTTCTTACCCTGGCGAATTTGGCACCATTTTGTCACAAATGACAAATTGATGATTATATGATTCAATAATCCATTTCAAAATCCATGAGTTTGGTGACTGCTGGGATGACGCACAAGGGGATTCTACTACCCATACAGGGGGCATTCCATAGTGACTGGTGGGACAGCTTACTCGTGAATCCCTAATGTTTACACCTGTAACTTTGTATTTTGATCTAATATAATGATCAAATAGATATTTTACAATAGATTATGAACCGACTTATAAAACTTTTATAGAAAAAAATAACTCGTATAAATATCTTTGAGTGATATTTTAGTGGTGAAAGGAGTGTGACTGGTGGGACAACCCAACTCCACACGACTTTAAAGTTTATTCTGACACCCCCTACCAACCAATAAGGTTATAAAGCTTAAGGTGTCAGACATCCTTGCGCAAGCACAAGGGACCATCTACGTCAGGTCATAACGCCAGATTAGAACCCACCGAAGCGCATTCTTCATCCGGTACTTTTAAGACTAGTGTTCAAGCTCAAGCCTCTACTAGTTATCTAGACTAGTACCGGGGACGTAGGAGTTCTGCTTAGTGAAAACCACCGAGCATAGCAACCAACTATGGGCAACTAACTCACGTGCCCCGCAAGTCCTTTCGCATCGGGCCTCTCGAGACCGCTACTTGGACCCGCTCGCTGTGCACGAAATCGAAAACTGGCTGGTGGGACAGTCGAAAATACCTCACGTCCGCCTTCTGCATTCATTTTTCGCTCAACAGCTTTCATCAGCAGCAGCAGAAAAAACAATAACACACAAAAAAGCATAGAAACAGGCTAGAAATGTTTAGAACAGTCCATAACAAGTTTTACAAGTGACTGTGACTGGTGGGACAAAAATGAAAACTACCTCTTTCCCACCTTTTAACACATTGCACCAGAAAAATATGCTAAAAATTTATTCAATTAGCCAAGTCTTACTTTCCAAAAAGCTTCCTTTTAGTACAACGCATTTTGAGGTTAGAAATTACAACTTTTGTATGTTTTCGTATGACTGGTGGGACATGATACATGCTCTTTGTATTTATGGGTTTTAAAGTAAAATTCTTAACTTTTCCGCTGTATTTTTAGTCCAAATTAAAATTCAAAAAATTCATATTACTCTCCGACGTTGTTTGGTTGGAAATGTTAATCAAAATAACCGAAAAAAACCGTACGACTAGTTCACAATAAACAACAACTGGTCATAGTGAAAAAAATTATTAATCTTGTTTTTTTCTAAATATTTTTTACAGATCATTAAGAATAAATTGGAAATAATCATATCAATTAAAGAAAATAACTCGTTTTCCTATTTTCCGTGGGCATGCCCCACAGCCTAGTTTATGTAACTTTTTTTTGTTAATACGATGATGAGGCCTCAAAAGAACATCTAAATATTGTTCTAAGGATGAGACGAGATACTATGACGGATAATTGATGGACGACAGATATATTATCCTCCAATTTTATTATAACAAACATGTAGTTCACCAGTCGCCAGCGGTTGACCATATATACGTTCCACTGTACGTTCCAAGATTCCCAAACGCTCGATAGGATCATAAATATAAAATAAAACACAAAATTAGCAAAATGAATGGCACATTTAATTAATATTATTCATTTTATAATTAGACCTTTCTTGTAATTATAATCATTTTTAATCTATGCATTTGAACTGAAAACAAACAAATGCTCTATGATACAGTCTGGCTGTCTTCGGAAGAGGAAAAAAAATAACAAAAAAAGCCTCATTTTGTACACAATCTCCGGCCGTCAGAGAAATAGCTCCAGCGTCTTTACCATCCAAGAAAAAAACTGAGCATTGCTTTGAAATAAATTACGGATTAAAGTACCGATTACATAAAAAAAATGGTATCTTAACATACGTAGCCTTACGTACAGACAACAAAAAAATAATAATTAATTAATTAATTAATAAGAAAAAACTTAAGTTTTAACCGCTAAATGGAAGAAAAGGTCAACTAAGCTAAACTAAAGGGGCTCAAAAGTAATGATTTAAGTGACACTTATAACTATTTATAGAATACTAAAAAAATATTTTGAACTTTTCGAATGTGGACTTTGTGTCGTGGTGCGCAACGTTGATAGCCGCCTGCGCCCGAGACAGGCGACTTTGGTGTCATTCTAAGACATTTTTTCCCCTTACATTTTGTAGATATTACTTTTGACATCATAAATACAGTGGACAATCTTATTAACGATTATAATCCATTACAAAACTATTTTGCCCGAATATGCATTAAATAAAGTAATTATTGATTATAATATGCTCCTTCAGATTCATATTAAACCATACATCTCATAGATAACTATTTCAAGGCAGTAAACATCCACAAAACGTAAGAAAAAACGTCCCGTCATATATCAGAACTCTATAGAAAAATGATCACATCTATACCACAGTTCATTATGAATCATTACAGTCAAAAATCAACCTTAACATCTATATAATACAGTTTAAACCGAAACTAAATTACGTTTCACGTCGGGTACTTTTCAAACTGACAGTATCGTACTATGCCGTAACTGGTTACTTCAGTACATATTGTAGCTTTGCAATTGTATTCAAGAAAACAAATCATCTTTTCTATTATTATAATATAAAAGGGCGTACTAACTAAACTAGAAATAATTTGTAACGGCAACAAAAACTATGTTTCTGTCTCATCTTACATTTACTTATTGGAAAGAGACAGAATGCTTTCAGTGTCGTTAGATGAAGCGTCACGTTTTCAGAAGGTCATTATGTCCTATGAAAACTTTAAAGGTCCTATTTCAAATCAATAAACCATTTGTAATCAAACTTTCTATGCTTCATGAAGATCAAGACACTTCGTTTTTTTTAAGAAAGCAGTTATATAATGTTCTTTGCGGTTTTAAGCTTTTTATATTTTCCTTATCCAGCATAGAAAGTTGTATTTATTGATTTGAAATAAGTACTTACTTTGAAGTTTGAATAAAACATCGTGAGGCATGAACCTTTCAATGTCTTAAATTGGACTGATAAGAGAAATAGAGTTATGACGTCACTACCCACGACGCAGCGCTGTCATGTAGGGAATCACTAAAAAATGTAATTACAATCATTTGTCAGCCATAACTTTTTTTAAATAACCAATTATCATAGTAAAGTATTGAGCTTCAAAATTTTTATTTACAAAAAAAAAATATTTTCCCTTTTTTTAGAGTACAATTTTGCATACATTTTGTAATTAATAAAGCTGCTTGTGCGCACTGTAAGCTTACCGAGCGGTGTAGCGATGTTAACAATTTCAAATTAAACTTTCACACACGGCAACTCTAATGGTACAATCATAGCAAACAGTGCACCAAAGTTTAAAGTTTAAAATATTTCAACTCATCAACAGAAAGTCAATTTCTTTACATGCAAAATCATTATATATTTAATTTAAATAATGCGTGCGTTATAAAGATTTACAACATGCTTTAACTTCACCGGTTTTCTGATTTTTAAATTAACCAAAAAATATATTCGTGATTCAATAATTTTAGATCCGCTACACAAAAAATACATATTCATATAAAAAAAATATACAAAAAGAAATAATCTTCAGATCACCCGGACCCAAGTATAAAAAAGGTAAAGTTTTGTCAAAAAACAAAAACCAAATATAATAATAATATGTCAACGATTTTTCACTGGAGTTTTAAGTGAAAAAAAAGGAAGAAAGTGCAAAAAAGAGAAATCTCTTAAGTACATTCTTAAGTTAGCAGCCATATTTCATAATTTATAAACAAATTCATCAGTAAGACTGTGCAGCCGCGTGTACGAGCGACTCTGAATGATGTGTGACATAATTATACGCCAATTTTGAACACACAATTGATTAACTAAACTACATTTTGTTGACGTTTCAGACATCGCTCGCACACTGAAGTGAACACATTTTCACATTAAACTTTTGCATATAACTCGTCATCCAAAATAATCACATGATTATTGATGATATTACTTTTATTTATAACGATTCGACGTCCATTTAAGAGGACTTTATTGTCAAGCTTGCAATAGGGAAAAAACATCACATAACATCTGCCTCGCCCGATACAACAGATATGAGAAGCAGCGATTGTTATTATGATACAATATGATTTATTATGTAAAATAAATCTTTGAATATTTTGTTAAGTACATGTTTCCAAAATAATAAATTCCAACCCTTGAAAATGGGCTGTGAACCATGGGACTTAAAAACTACGCTTATGGCAGCGAAAAAGAAAAAAAAAAACCAATCATTTTAAAATCGTAATTAAAAATATCTTTTTTCATAGTTCGAACTATTATTATATACCTATACATAGACTGTTATTCTAAGCTAATATTTTACAAAATTCAGGATTCCATCTCCTCGCGTCTTTGGGACAAAGACATACCTTTAAACTCTCAAAAAAATCTCGTTTTTCTCTTCATCTCTCATGGCGTTCTGCAGCTTTTATTGTATAATTATTATAATAATTATAAAACTATAGCCTATATGCTAGTAATATACACACTTACTTGGCTAGAGTCCGACATTCCTCGTCACTACGCACTGTTTCATATTTCTTTGGGATAGATCGTATTAAGGACCAATTTCTTATTCAACAAACATTTTAAAGACGCATGTCAATGATATGTAAAAACAATATCTTTGTTTAAAAAAAAACACCACAAAACGCACTGTGATTTTAATAAAACTTGGCAACAATTCCTTTTTCTATAACGTAATGATAAAATTGTCATTTGTAAATTTTGTATATTTTATTAAAATTACAGCACGTCGGAAAAAATATAAAATGTAAAATTGTACATTTAAAAAACCACTGGTTTCCACTACGTTTTTAAGTAAAACGCTCGACGACAAAAACAATATAAGCGCTTTTATTAAAAAGGAAAAAGCGATGACGACCTTTGAATTATGAGAATATTACTAAAAGAAACGCAACTTAAAGATTTTTAATAAGAAAAAACTCATCAAAGTAATAAATAAAAATGGTAAAAATACCTATAATAAATAGAAATATATAATAAAAAAAAAGAAGAAACTTCATATATAATTTTCAAGTTACGTTTTTTTGCTAGCAAACACGTTGTAAGAGTGTGATGACGAGAATTTAAATTAAAATTAAAATGTAAAAAATAAACTGCTTTAATTTTTAAGGCGTTAAAAAAAAACATTAAAATACCATATTAATATTTACAGTATTTTGATCACTATAATACAATATAAATTTGAATAAAAAAATAATCATCATCGCACTAACACAAAACACAAGTCACGGTCACAGAAAAAATACAATATTTTTTTTAACATCAGTTTTATCACTTCCTGAGTGCATAAAAACGTTTAGTACCCTCAAAGGAGAGTCAGCGGCACTTTGTACATGATCTGTATACAGTTTATCGTTTGCTTGTACCTCGGGCGTCGTAAATGCTCGGCGGCTGGCCAGCGCTCGCGTAGCCAGCGTAGCCGGGGCCGGCGTGGCTAGCGTGGCTAGCGTGGCTGGCGTGACTCGCGTGGCTAGCGAGGCTAGCGGGGAGGACGTGCGTAGGGAGCGCGGCGAATCGCTATTGGGGCGGCCCGCCTGTGGGGGGTTGGCCGGGCATTTGACCCAAACCCTGCAAATATAGGTTGTTTTTAAAATTTGTATATTTAGATGATATGATGATATGACATAAATGGAAAAAAAATTATATACAAGTAAAATCTTTTTTTTATTCCTTTTTAGTAGTGAACTGGGGACTTGTGTTGTATATATATTATACTGATATGCTTTTTGCAAGCAACTTGGGAAAGCAAGTTTATAATTTAATTAATAATAGTGCAGGAAAAAGTTTTGAATACAATATACGCCTGTATTCGTTAGCAATGTGTGGGTGAGTAATGGCATTGAAGTAAGGGTGGGGGTAAAGGGGGGTTAACCTACCGACGTGGGGAGTATCAAAGTATGAATGTTTATCGAGTGGGGGTGAGTGAAGGCTGCGTGGGGCTTACGTACCAGCATGGGCGGGTATTAAAATGTGAATGGGTAATGTGTATAAGAGTGTGGGTGGGTAATGGGGTTCGGGGGGCATGGTCTGGTATCAATGTCTAAATATGTATAAGAGTGAGGTGTGTGGGAGGAGTAAGGGGGGTGTTGGGGGGTAACGTACCGGCATGGGCGGGTAGTGCTGCAGCAGCTTGGGCGCCTCCTCGGCCTTCTCCTCCTCGCGCCGCTTCAAGCACGCCGCCTTCGGGTTTAGGTTGCGCTCTGGAGATACACAATTAAAATTAGCTTTTTATTAAAATATAAAGGTGCTCCCTCACCAAGAGCGATCGTCTGTAATGTAACGTTACAAATCCGAGAATTACATCAGTGAGTGAGGACAACAAGGCAGTGCGCCTCTTGATGATACAATGTGTCATATTTTGTTGCATGTTACATTACAGGCGAATGCTCCTGGCGAGGGAGCATCTTAATAGACATGAAATGAAATTTTATTCAAGTAAATAAGCGATTTTTAATCGTCTATCTTATCTCTAGCTGCCGGAACACAACAATGCTACAAACATTGATGTTATGGCGACATACTAAGATAAGACGGTGGTAGCTAGACAGGCGGACAAACAAAGAAACCCCCGCTGGGAATCGAACCCAGGACCTCTGAGTACAAACCGGTGGTCTTAACCACTAGAGGCGATTGCATTAGTTTGAAGTTCTTGAATGGCTTTCAAATCTCAAATTAAAAGGTATTACGATTGGTTTTAGAGTTAGACAATAAAGGGGCAGCTCGCTTTTTTTTATATCTAGCTCTGCAAATGACTGCTCCACCTGATATTAAGTGGGAACGGAGTCCAGACGCAAGGACAACTTGCAGCGTCAGCACCAGTCACCCTCACCCTGCCGGTCCACAAGGTGCCTCTTCACGGCTCGTTTGAAGGACCCCATGTGATAGGAAGGAGGGAAAACGTGTGCTGGTAGACCATTCCATCTTTGGGAAATGCGAAAAAGAAACAAGTCACTTAATTTCTTTGTGCGCGATAGAATGTTCGAGACAGTACAGCGGTGACTCCGGAGAGCAGCACGCGTACTCCTATGGAGGAAG
Organism: Eudonia mercurella; assembly: GCA_963082485.1. Taxonomy (NCBI): domain Eukaryota; kingdom Metazoa; phylum Arthropoda; class Insecta; order Lepidoptera; family Crambidae; genus Eudonia; species Eudonia mercurella. Next base: position 404,575 of record OY720051.1, read on the forward strand.
GGAGAAGGTGGGATAAGGTCAAAGAGTTCTTCAGAGCACTCGCCGTGGTAAAAGCGGTAGAAGACGCTTGGCCCTGTGAAGGAAAGCACTGTGTATATCAAGAGTCTCACCCCTGACTTGCTGCTCGAGCGTCATGATGACCTCGACGGCCATGTTGAGGATGCCGAGCTTGGTCTGCGGCTTGTCGCTCTTCAGGTGCGTCATGCACATGCGGCCCAGCTCTTTCAGCGCCTCGTTTATATCCCTTATCCTTATCCTGTCAGTCGAAATACAATGTTATATACACTGGAAATTCATTAGTTATATATTTTTAATGGATTATAGAAAGGACTTTATAAATACACTACTGAATTGGATTATTGTGATATTTTGTCGAGTGACTGAGGTGTTGGTGGCCTTATAATTAATTTGTCAGTAAAATAACAGCATATTATATCACAAAATTTAAATGTTTCACGTTTCATGATAATTAAAAAGCATTGCACAATTAAATTGCCACAAAAACTTTTTTTTAATGTACATTTTTTTTACGGACACAAATATATGTATATATATATATAATTCTTCGGCCACAGTTTTCTCATCCATACCAAACATTCACCTCGTTTGGGATTCGAACCCACGACCAATGAATGACCTTGAACTTTAACTATTTCAATATCCACAACGAACCTACCTAAATAAAACATAAGCTGAAAATCATGTAAAAATCTCCACAAACAAAATTAAATAAAAAAATCAACTTTTTATTTTTAAGTGTTAATTGCTACACTTAGCTGAATTAAATATTTATATAAAATACAGTGAAAAAATTTAACCCCGCCCCGATCCAGCCAGGAATCGAACCTTGCAACCGATGGACATGCAGTCACCTCTGGATAGATGGCACTAATGTCGCTCTAAAGCATTTCAAAAATCAAAAAGTAGTGACAATTCAGCGCTTACGTCAACCTTCCGGCCCCCCAACCGCCTAACACTCGCTTTCGATCGCTTTGAAAGCGAGGCCCTCGCCTCGCTTTCTAATATAATATCGAATAATATCGAAAGCTGGTAGCATAATGGACCCCCTGGTAGCATAACGGTCAGTGCAGCCGCCCGGATTGCGGAAGACCCAGGTTCGATTCCTGGCTGGGTCGGGTGGGCGTTTAATTTTTTCACTGTATTTTATATAAATATTTAAAAATAAATAACATAAAATAATAAAGAGTCACAGTTTGTAATGGTTCAAATTCTTTCCGATAAGGGAAAACGTTTATTTTATTTTGTTGCAATGCTACCGCTAGAGGCGACACGAGAATAATAATAGATTAAGAGTATATTCTTTCTTAATTTGCATTGTTTTTCAATCTTACCTACATGAGAATAAGGTTTAATTTATCATGACATCTATATCGACATTGTGCCTTCCGAAGTACGGAGACGCTCGAAATGTTAATGTTCGGTCACCAATTCGATTCTTATAATCTATTTATTAGTACGGCGTTAAATCAACTACAAAGTTCCATTACATTATTTAGATAAGACAAATAAAACCTCACTTTTAAACGCACGCACTACCAACTATCAAAACAACTTTTAAAAAAATATATGTATGGCAAACTATGACGTCACTATTTTGTTCCGTCAATTTAGTGTTTATAAACAACTAGCTGGACTTCGTACCGCTTTGACAGTTTCCATCATTGAGTTAAATATATATCAATGGTTTCCATGACAACAAAACAAACAAATCATTTTGTATTGGAAAATTAAATCGTCATTTTTAGTTTTTTTTTTTTTAATATAGCCTATGTTACTCATCGCTGATGTAGCATTTTAATGGTGAAAGAATTTTTTGAATCGGTCCAGTAGTTTTTTGAGTTTATTCGTTGCAAACATACATACATACAAAAATACAAAGGTTTCCTCTTTATAATATTAGTTAATAAACAATATTTTAGATTACAGAAATTTTTGCATTAGTCAAATAAAAATTGCTTAAAGTATTAAAGCACTGTTACGAGAAATTATCTATACGCTCACTGCTTTACCACAGAACGATGGCTAAATTTATGATTATTTTCATATAATTTTACGGAAATATTGTTGCGAACAAATTACAAATTGAAAAAAGACAAAGTGTTGAAAAAATTCCACGAGCGGGATTCGAACCCGCACCCCATGACATGCCGGGTCAGGTGCACTATCAACTATGCTATCTATTTTTCGTTATCCTTGAATTATTTCCTTCAAAATAAAAAAAAAATAACCACGCTCGAAAATGTCGAGATGAAGTTTTTTTTACAAGTTTGTAACCCTCCCACTTCTTTACGTCACTCGAAAATTGTCAGATTAGTGGAACACACACTTTTTAGCATGTAATTAACTCACCCTACCTTAATCTGTCGCGCTCGAGAATTACTGATGATCAATTTTTTTTTACTAATCTGATCCTTTATCCTTGATGGGCGGCCATATATATGGGGCTCATATTTGATGGAGGTACTTAACCGGGTACAAGGTATCCCCCTGTATGTTAATCTGCCGCGCTTTAGTAAACCCCGAAATCCCCGCTCGGACTCCCCTACTATAAAGCTAGACAATGCCTAAAACCGATGCTGTCTCTTTTTAGCTAATACTTTTATAGAGAGACACAATATTATAAACACATATTATTCAGCCATTGCTTAACTTGAAACACTATTTTCTAGTAAAAATGAATGAATGAATGTTGTTGCCAATATCCGATTTTGAGCCCTATTTCCATAGCAATAAGAGCTCACCTCTCCCTCGCGTTGTTGGCCTGCCGGCGTTCCTTCTCCCGCGCGGCCTTGGTGCGGGGATCGGCCTCGTCGTCACCCTCGTCCGCGGACGAACAACTGTCGAAGCTAACTAGTTAGGGCCTAGGGTTCGTTGCCGTTAACAAGTCTCTTTAGCCTCAAAAGGTCTCGTTACCCATAAGGGATTTAAAAGCCTCATGAGGTCTTGTAGGTCTCGTTACCCATGAGTTATTAGCCTTATGAGGTCTCGATACCCTCATGAGATCTCGTAGGTCTAGTTAGTCTCGTCACCCATGAGGGTTTATTAGCCTCATGGGGTCTCGTCAGCCGCATGGGTCTTGTGAGCCTCATGGGGTCTCTTAAGCCTCATGGGGTTTCTTAAACCGCATGGAGTCTCGTAAGCCTCATAAGTCTCATAACCTCATAGCATCTTACAAATCTCATGGGGTCTAATATTACTCTCATGCGGTTTCGTTCACCTCATGAGTCTCGTTAACCTCATAAGTCTCGCAAATCTCATAAGTGGTTAAGCCTTCTGATGCTAATTACTGATATTAAACTTTATAAAGTTATTAATTACGAATAACAAATAAGAAAAATTACCAATAAAGATTTTATTGTGGTAAAAAAAACTATATCAAATTCGTCAGCCCAGGGGGTCGACCGCCTAACACTCTCGCTTTCGATCGCTTTGAAGGCGAGGCGAGGAGGAGGCGTCATCTTGTCATTTCGAAAGCAATATGAAAGCAATATCGAAAGCTATAGGCTATAGCTTTCGATATTATTCGATATTATATTTCGATATTATATTAGAAAGCGAGGCGAGGGCTTCGCCTACAAAGCGATCGAAAGCGAGAGTGTTACGCGGTTGGGGGGCTGTTAAGATAGATATAAATCCGAATTTAAAAAAGCCAACAGCATCAGAAAACCTCATGTACGTCGGATCCGAGCCAGTAAGAACGGGACCGAGCGCTCCACTGCGTACGTTAGAAAGAGACAGATGATGTTACCTCAGTCACGAAGGCGGCGCGCGAGAGAGAGAGAGCTGCCGACCTCCTGTCAAAACTTAGCCGTAAAATCCACAAGCTGATTTATTTTAACAAGCGCTGATGTTAAAATGAAATGAAAAGATTTTAAACCCAACTATATGGAGCATGAAACATGATTAATACAGGAAGTCTTACTTTTAAATATGTAGTTTTTTACATTATGTTTTCACATAACTACAATGCTCTGACTCCAAAGAAAGTAGTTTAAGCACTTGTGATATTGAAATCAGGAATAACGACGGTACCGCAACAACTCAGACCCGTGAAAATATAGAAAAAGTTCGTTTATCTAGATTGACTTGACCGGGAATCGAACCTGGGACCTGTGAGTTGGCATCACCAGTAGCCGGCGTGCGAGTCACTCGACTACGGAGGCCGTCAAATTAATAGTTATAATAATAATTTCGTTAACATACATTTTATAATTATTTACATATAATTTTACGCAAATATTGTTGCGAACAAATTACAATTTGAAAAAAGACAAAGTGTTGAAAAAAAAATACATTTTATAGTTTTAAGCAGAACGTAGTGCGAAGTGCGTGCGCAAGAACATAACATGTACAGTTTTTATTTATATTAAAAATCGTTTTATTTTAGTAAATGTTTATTATTAATTTACTTATTTATTTTGTTTTTCTTTGTATATCATTTATATTTGAGGGGGTCCTGGTGACCTGTATTTGCAGGTTTCTTATGAAACCTACTTCAAGCACCAGTCTCTCACAATTTTAGGATACGGTATATCTTAATATATTCTTAGCCTTTTGTAATTTATTATTGTGTAGAGAGAATAAACGTTTTTTTTAATTATTATTATTTTTAAGTTTGATGTAGGAATAATGTCGCCAAATTATTTATTAGGGATCGACTGAAATGTTAGTGAACGTGATTTAAATGTACAAAATATGTCATGTTCCCTTGTGCACAAAAAAGTCTTAATAACATAAAAAAGGTAAAAAGGAAAGGTGACATTTTTGCGTTTTATTATTACATTCCCGCCAGTTTTGTTACATCTGATTGCTGCTTTAAAATTTAAGAATCCTAGATCTTCTAACTACATAAGTATAACACAACACAGAAAAAATTAAATCCAACTTTTTCTAAAAAATATAACGAAATAAACTTACCCCAATCCTAATAACTTCCTAATAATGATAAAGACACGGAAAGTACACGAAAATATGATATTTATTGTACAGTAAATAGAGTATATTATTAATTATTACATACTGTGACCCTTGGTGTTAATGATGAGAAGCTGAAACTATAACACATGTCAATGTTAGTAGGAGTATTCGTGTGGAGGTTTTTACATAATATTTACCGTTTTATAAGAAATCGGTAAGATTTGTTTTCTTATAAGTCTATAACACATATCCACAGATAGTAGGGAGAAAGTTATTGCACAAAAAACCACAACTTGAAAAAAAATATCGATAAATCAATGTTAAGATATTCAAGAATTGTTTTCTAAACTTTACGCGAACATTAAACATTTAAATAAAACTTTTACGGATCTACTAATAATAATAAAATAAATCAATGTGTAAAATAAAGGCCAGTAGATTCTTATTGGTTGTTTTATTTCAATATTCATGATGTAAAAAAATAATGCATTTATTTATTTTTGGTAAGTTTTAAAGCTACTTATGTAATAACTTTCTCTCTAAAGTCTAAACCATTTATTGAAGCCATTGTAAGAAAGACATAACTGGGTAGGTTAGATTGTATTTCTTAAAATAGGTACAAAGTAACTGCCATATGACAATACATAACACATATAAAAAAATCTGTTAAACTTTTGTATATTTTATACCAAAAAAATTATTATTAAAAGAACAAATTAGGTATAATATGTTTGATATCGTGTACAAATAAAGGAAAACAATATTGTTCGAACAGACAAATAGGCTTTGGTGTTTGCATCCGACCTTTGCAACTCTTATTGGTAGTATGCAGGGCCTGACTTACCCGAAAGTTTGGATTCAAGTCACATCATAGAAATATTCAAAAAAAGACTTGACCTTTAACTACCCAGATACATCCCCTCACTACCCCCAAAAGGGGTACAAGTAGGGAGTAGCAAAATATGTGTAAGTACATACATTTCCGACGTGTCAGAAATGATTGCCGAAATGTCAATAATGTAAATACATATCATCTTTGGTGAAAAGAGGAAAATGCTAAAGCGCCAAAAATCTACACTTTCAAACTTTCGCGTTCCATAGTTAACAAAGAATTTAAACGGGGATTAACGCAAACTTATTAGTAAAAGGTTTACTTTAGGCCGATGACACTCGGTTAAAACGTCGGGTATAAAGAAAAGGTATGATACCTTTAAATTAATTAATTACTTACAAAATTTTTCGTCAAAATCTATTGATGCTTCACGAACGACCATTTGGCGCTTAAGCAGTTTTCCCTTTCCACCGCCGATATAATAGCCATTTAGGCCCGTTTGCAGAAAGATGCTCGCAACGTGACTCTAGTTCTAAAGTAGAGATCTGTGAGAGGTTTTCCTTTCTGTTTGTAAATTTGTCTGTTTGTAATTTAAGCATAACTATTTCATCGCTCGAATAAATTACTGTGCTATCTCATTTTAGTAATACGTCAGAGTAAGCGATACGCTTCGTCCGCTACAATAAGTTACAGTGTAAGTTAAAAAAGACCGCTTGTTCTGACAAGACAGTTAGTTAAAAATGTGTTTAAAATTGGTAAATATATGAAAAAAAAGTTATGCGCTCGTGTAATCTCTACTCGAGAACTGGAAGTATTCCCTCGCAACACAGTCTTTCCCCCCATGGAGTAGAGAGGGATGGAAATGAGGGAAAAAGAGATGGAGGTCTCTTATTACTGTAAAATATAAAGACACTTCTCTCCTTTCTTCTTTTTAATTGCGTGGCCGACAGAGTCCATAATTCGGTCGTACGTTTTGTTAAAAGTTTCCAATAGAGCCGAATGGAGACGCACTGCGAGAGCCGTCATTCACCAAGCACGACCACTCTGCCGAGAGTGCCCAACTAAGAAGAAGAAGAAGAGTCGTGCCAAGGAGTGTTTCCCCCCCACGGTGCGCACCTCTCGCGCACGTTGTTGGCCTGGCGGCGCTCTCTCTCGCGCGCGGCCTTGGTGTCGGGGTCGAGGTCGTCCTCGTCGGCGGACGAGCAGCTGTCGTGCAGAGCGTTAGTCGGGTGCTTACTACGGTTACCCCTCACGCGTTTAATACTCGCACGACTCATAGTACCACAGCAGGAGAGCACTAGCTTAGTACTGTGTTCGGTGTGGTTGTGGCTTTTGTGCAACGGAAGTTCTCGTTTTAATTAAGCTTTTTCAGTCTTAGTACAGAAAACGTAAACTAAAGATGTTATAGGGTTAAGTTCCAACTTTAAACCTTTGACTGACTAAACTTGATTACGCGATTTCGACACGAAACAGCCAAATATTCTAAAAAAACAATCGTAACTATTTTCATAAACAGCTAAATAAGTTACTTTTTCAATACATTGAAATATAATAAAACTTGTGATTATATCTGACATATTTTTATCTCGCTCAATTATTTCTTAAGTATTTAAAACTCTAAAGAAAGTATCAACATTCTGAGAAACGAAACGGTGCTCTGACGCTTGTATGAACGAATGAACAGTGATTTATTATCTGTAGATATTACTAAAACCATGGACGAACTATCGTACTATCTGGACCTTGTAAAGTATTCAATTTGAAATAAGATCCATTTTAGACCTGGAACTAAGTTACTTTGTTACTATAACAAACCCAGACCATTTAGTCGACTAACGTAATTTTTTGTACTAAGACGGATTGTGTTAACACAATGAGATTTTAAGAAAATATCTTGGAAAAGCCAGAGTAAAGATTTCGGCGACAACCACCCAATATTTTTGATAGTTTTATATCGGTTACAGTACTAAGATAGTACTCTGTACTAACTTTGTACTCTGTATTGGAATTACACATTATATTATTTATACACACATAACTTAGTTCTAATTTAGCTTTGAGTACACGAGCACGAAAAACATGTTTATTACTTTAAGAAAATTAATTCCATTTATACTGAACACTGCAATAAGCATAAATTAAGAGTCCAGTACTTTTTATTTAGTAATTTTATGACTATGCCTGAATTAAATGTTTTGAATTACATTTTAATTAGAACTGAATTTGAACACTTGATACATAGTGTATAAAATCCATATTACAATGTTGCCGCTAAACAGTACTCTCCACTTCATTAGAACGAAGTTTAAATACAGTGAAAAATACACAATAATAAATTATAAAAAAAAACAATCAATTGAAATCTTTGACTTTGCAAATCCTCTGTAGTTTACTCATTATAATTACAGTCAGACACAGAAGTCTCGGGGTCGGTTCCCAGAGTACGTATTGTACTCGCTTTGGTTGGTGGTAGGCCTATTTTTCGTCCATCTGGCTAACTATCACCATTTTATCAAAGTTGCTATAATAACAATCTTAGTAGCATTGATTCGTTTCTACTTAGAGATAAGATAGCTAGACAGACAAGATAGAGAAGTTCCTCAGTAGTTGAGAATTCCGGGACCACTTGCGTTCACCTTAGATCTAACCATCGCTTACCATCAGATTTAATAAAGGCAAAACGCTTCTATGCAAGTAGATAGAAATTAAACATTATCCAAATAAACTGATAATACTGAACACAGATGGTTCTATTTATGCGCTTCGACCATTGGCCTTATCATCACTTACCATCAGGTGAGATGAAGGCCGAAGTGATTGCAGTCAAAGAAAACAAAGTCATCCATGTAAACGAATGTGCGTGACTATTATTGTGTACGGTGTATAGTGTATGATGTATAGTATGCTGTGAGGTGCAGTTATATAGATTATCTAGCTAGATCGATTAATGCATTTAGAACTGGTAAGGTGTAATCACGAAAATAAAATTCTGTTTTTAGTGTAAAGTATATTGCATATTCTTATAACGTTTTCTTTTTTAATTTCGTTATTTCTATAAATGTTACTTGCGCCCATTCTTTTATACTGTTAAAAGATATGTGATAGGCAATAAATATGTTGAATTTGAATGTGACATCTTGAATAGATAGTAAATTAATAATATTTTAAACGATTCATAAGTACCTATTTAAAACAACGTTTATTTGAAAGAAGATATTTGATTTTGAAGTTGTGTATGGTGTATACATGCTGCATAAGACAAAGTGTACAAGGTTTCGCTAACAAAGTATAGCACCAGATTATTCATCGCAACTAAATCCATAGTTTACGATGTATTGTGTAATTTATAAGAGCTGCCAATATTTTTACACCATTTTTAACTTATTCTCTAAAATAAATTTTATGTAAACTATATTACAAAAATAATAACAGGCAAACACAATTTTTTTTTAAATATTAGAAATAAAGATTTCGCTAAACTGATCAACAGGTTATGGGCGAAACTTATTTAATTTATGCTTTAGAAAACCATCGGTCTCGGCTGCATTAGCAGTCGTCAACAACCACCAATCCGCACTGGGCCCGCGTGGTGGTTTATGGTCCGTGCGCTATCCATCCATAGGGTGTTCGTGCCCCAGCAGTGGGGACATAAAATGAGCTAATGATGATAATGAATGTATTGTGTATGGCTTACGGTGTACGATGTCTAATGTGACGTTAAGTATATGGTGTTTGTCGTATACCCCCATATTAATAAGCAAAGTGTAAGGTCGGAGTAGTTACTCCGTCTTTTGTTCCCTTCATTTCATATTAGAGTAAAAGAGATAACACACGGAGTAGCTACTCTAAGCTTACAGTTTGTATATGAATAAGGTGCATAGTGTACAGTGTGGAGGGTGTGGTGTGGTAGAGGGCGGTGGTACTGACTATCTGCGCGAGCGCTTGCCGGCGGGCGGCTTGGCGTGCAGGTCGGCGGAGCCCGACGACGACGGCTTGGAGTCCAGCCCCGAGTCGGGCGGCTCTTTGCGCTTCTCTGCAACGCGGGTAAGGTATACGCAAACATACACTCGATCCACACTCATGACAATTAAACGACGTGTGAGCCTAGACAGTGATCCATAAATAGCGTATTACGAATGAGCTGCGTGGCGCGCGCGATCTGCCCGCCGCGCTCACATTCTTCGATTTTCAAACAAAAATTCGTAAGTAATTTTTTTTGGGTTGTATTTAATCGATCACCAAACTAACCTAACCTAACCCACAAAAATACTGAGTTAGCACCTAAAAATACAAAGTTAGCACCTAAACTACTATTTAGATGCTAACTTAGCATTTTAGGTGTTAGCCTACTATTTTTTTGTGGATCAATTTATTATTTCTCATTTTTTTTAATAATAAGAAAATCTAAAATATGTAGGTATTGTATTCAATACGAGTAATGTTTATTAATTTATTTCCTATACTCGCTTATAAATATCACTACTTTCCTGATTCTACTTTTTAAAATTCCTTTTAGCTTTAAAAAAAAGCCAGAGCTGTCGACTCAGCCGTCTGTCAAAATAAAACCAGCCCGGTCCTGATTTTGAAGAAATGAGTCAACACATCTGGCGCAATGAAGTGAGTTGGCGCAATTGAGCGGCGCGGCGTAGCGCAATGTGACACAATATGTGTATTTAAAATGGTGGTACTGACTGGTGTTGGGCAACGCGTGTCTTTCCAGCTTCACGGCCGCGTCCGCGTGCGGCACCGCTAATCGCGCGCCTGCGAACAAACATATTACGGTTCAGTAATACCCAAAAATTAAAATAAAAAAAAGTTTTTATTGTCTCAAATATTACATCCGACAGGTTCCGGACATGGGTTGGACTCGTGGTGGCGCGTGGTTAGCTGTAGAAGTGGGAATGTTCGTCTGCCTGGTTGATGTGGCCAGGCTTCCATTTCGTGCACAGCGAGCAGGTCCAAGTAGCGGTCTCGAGGGGCCCGAGGCGAAAAGACTTGCGGGGCACGTGAGTTGCCCATAGTTGGTTGTCATGCTCGGTGGTTTTCACTGAGCAGAGCTCCAACATCTCCGGCACTAGTCTGGATAACTAGTAGAGGTGCCCGCTAGATGCAATACCTCCGGTTGAGCCAGCCGCGTAGGATGTTGAAATCGGCAAGGTGCCTGGATAGGTACTGAGAAGTGAGTGGGCTTACAACTCCGCCACCAAAGAGGATAATTGGTAGTCAACTTAGAGTTGACGACCCGAGCAGAGGAATCTGCGAGTTGTGCTCTTAGTGCAACGAGAAGTGAGCGAGCTTACAGCTCCGGTAACCTATCTGGATAATAGGTAGTGGACTATACGTGTCCACGGGGCGACTAGCTTGAGACACTAGTCTTAAAAGTACCGGATGAAGAATGCGCCTCGGTGCGTCCTGATCTGGCGTTATGACCTGACGTAGATGGTCCCTTGTGCTTGCACAAGGATGTCTGACACCTACTTTGTAACCGGATGGTTGGTAGGGGGTGTCAGTATAAACTTTAAAGTAGTGTTGAGTGGGTTGTCTCAAATATTACATTGTTGAAGTTTAAATATGGCAGATAGGGTTCCGTGCGTAGAACCTTGGACCAATTATAAACATGCCTAAATGCTCCATATGGGCGAAATATTGAGGTTGTTTGCAAATAAGGAAAAATTAACAACCCTAACAAAAATAGAAATCGAGACATTTGAGTTTTTTAATGGAAAAAAATTAAAAAGAATTTATTCAGTTCAGGCTACAAATAGCCTTTATGAACGTCATTATGCCATCGGTTCGTAAGTCCACTCTGGGCCTTGCACTGAGAAGAACCGGCAAAAAACTCAGCAAGTGTCAAGCTCTTTCTCCTTACAGCGTCAAAACTATTGGAAAATACCCATCATAAAAGGACACTTTCCATCACAAAAAATAAAGGACAATCACAACACAAAAAAACAACAAAATAAAAAATATCGTAAGTTTGCAAAAACTACATCAGGTACCAATTTCAATTTTCACAATGTCATACAGTACTAAGTCAAAAATTATCTAAGAAAAACAAAGTTAAAGTATACGATAATAATATATTTTTTTGAAGTGAAAACTTCTCTAGCGGCGTTGTGCACTTTTTTTGGAATGGGTAAAAAATGTTAAACTCGCGTCAGGACACGTGACCTGATCGAAAATTCGTAAGACGGATGGAGAGTAGACAGCTGGCGCGGCGTAATATAAATTTTTAATATAACTTAATACAACTTTTTAATGTAATATAAATTGTCATGTTTGTGTACGATAGCCCAATAAATAAATATTGTATTCTACCACATAAATGAGAGTACTTTTATACTGATAATTAAAGCAATTCGTGCAAAATTATTCCTTAACCATTCCAAAATATCAAAAATGCACAACGTTAATATTCAAGTTTTCACTTCTGCCGGCACTCCCAGAGTGCAACCCGTCGTTTTTTCTTTTTTTTGTTATTTTATGCATTTTTAAAATGTTTACCTAACTGTATGCGGTGCGATCACTTTGTTCACAACAGATTTGACCTAAATATAGTTAAGTAACACATTTTTTTTTTGTGTTTTTTTTAATGAAAATATGTTTGTTTACCTGGGTGCGGCGGATGCTCGGGCGGGTAGAGGTCGGCCGCCTCCGCGTGGTTGCGCAGTACGTTGATCGCGTCGTCCAAACGTTCCTCCATGCGCGCGCCCTGAACACACAATACTCATTACATACTCATTACACACCAGCTCCAAAGTACTGGGCTAGTTATACCTATGATTTTAAAAGACTTTAAAAAAGGTGGAGAGCCTTGAAAAGTCTCCCTGTGACCACGGACCCTGCAAAGGGTCGAAACGTCAGGATAAACATTAAATCAAATTAATGTGTCAAATAAACGCGAGTAGATCCGTAAAAGTAGTTTTATTTCAATCTTAAAAAAATCAAAACTATTCTAAATTATTTTAAATCAATAATATTATAATGTAATGTAATAATAATATCATGTTGTATTTTAATTAAATAAAACTTCTAAAATCGTTAATAAAGTTAAATATAATATAAAAAATAACATTCGTTATTCCACTAATTTCCTTTCTTACTCTTTTTCTGTGCATGCCGTCCGGTTATGGAATTCTTTGCACGTTAGAGTCGTTCAGGGTCAGGTTCGGAGTCATTTTCCAAATTCATCTTAGCTAAGTTTTTTTTTCCCTTTTGTATGTATTTTATTTGATATTATTATTTTTTACTTGCACCCATTTTTATTTCCTTAATTTTATTATTTTTCGCCCAAGCTTGCCTGGAAGAGATTGCTTGTTAGCAATAAGGCCGCCTATTTTGTACTATATCTTTCATCAATTTGTCTGTATCTGTATTTTTTGTGTGTCAATAAAGTTTATTATTATTATTATTCTTACAATTAAAAAATATTTTAAATCAATTTAATCATAACTATATTAATATTAGCATCGTCATTACTCTCCACTATCTACTACTCGTACTTACATACTACAGAGCGCAGTTAAATAAAACCAGCCATAAATCAAAACAAAACTCATGCGCCAAACTACTATTTGATTTAATCTTAAATCGATGCGAAACTAGTTTATTTACAAAACGAAACTATTCTTGTAATCACTTAAAAATTATTCTTACATGAAAACCATTTTTTACTAGATGTGTACAAAGGCACAACAATAACGATAGCCTCAGAGTCATATTAGGCGAGCTTTATTTATGACTTTTTTTTTCAAACTCACTGACTTCTTCAATTCTCATTTCTATAGAATAAAAGTCTTCCTTTTCATCTGACACATTTCTGTTTACAAGCGAGCCCGATTAGTTTCCCAATAGACAGATACTCTTTTGCGCATTAATCTAATAAAAACATAATAGTAAAACCAGACCCCTTTCCCCTCGGCCTCTGCAACACTTTCTCTCGGTTCCTACTCTCTCCCCCAACCCACTTCCCTTCTACCCTTACCCCTAGACCTACTCTAACTTCCCCCCATAGCATACACAACTCCCCCCCCCCCGTCTGTCACTCCTTCCCCTCAGTCCCTACTCTCTCTCCCAACCCATCCCCTCGAATCCCTTCCCCCCCCTCAACCCCCAGTACACTCACCCCCACGTCGGAGTGTTCCCGCAGGAAGACCATCGCCTCGTCGAGCTGCCGCTGCTCCGCCGGCGCGACCTGCCACAGCGGCCGGTCAGCGGGGAAGCGGGGAACCCTCGCCCGGACACCAACGGGGAACAACGAGACAAACACGCCTAACCACTACAGCCCCTCCGACCCGGTCAACCCGAGGTCCTAGTTATTAGAAGCTTTGGCTCTTGCCCAGACACCAGCGGGAAAAACGAGGGGGAAAAATACAATCCTAACACCTTCTAGAAACAGCAAGGTTATACGAGCGTTAGGGCCTTACGCAAGTAAACGTACTCGCTCAAGGGCCCATCTAAGAAGTGTAGACGGCTCTTGTCCAAACTCCTGTCCCCCTAAAAAACTGCAATGGGGGTGGGGGGGTGGGGGGGAGACTTCGTAAATAATAGGAACAGGATAAGAATTAGGTACATACTATATACAAGTCTTAACCAATACATAACAGTAGAGGAAAAAACCCATCGCAGAAGAATGGAGCTGGACCAAGGGAAGTTGCGTGCGAGAAACGTAAATGAGAGAGAAAACAATATCGGAAGACAAAAATTAGCAAATGGGAATGGATACTAGCAGAAATGCGAAACACGACGTCAGTGAAAAACAAAAAAAATACGAAAATGAAAACCTAGTTAATTCAGAAAATGGGATAAAGAACGACCCATTCATAAATACAAAGCGAGAAAAAGTTTAAAACATGTACTACAGATTAAACTACTTTGCTTTATATTACATACAAGGCTATGGTGAGAATAAAAATGATATTATGTTAGGAAAGAGACGCCTTACAACTTGGTAAATACCAAACAGTTTCTGGTACAAAATGGAAAAACCAGTTCATGGTATAGGAAATTGAATTCCTTACAGAATATTACAGCAAAAAAAAAAGTGAAGACAATCCATTACTACCATCGACTTCCACAGAGTAGAGCAAGCAAAATAGTTCGAAAAAATTAACTAAATTTGATAAAAAACACTCGTATTATTTATCAGACGATTCAAAACAATCAAATATAAGTTATTCAAAACTTAATTTTTTAAATCACTCATCATCATCTTCTAATAAAAACCGCTTTCTTTTAATAAAAAACGAAAATTCAATCTATAATTACTACATACTTAGAAAAATAATTTCTAAAACCATGCACATAATGTAAGTACTTATGCTTCAAATACAATTAGTCATAATTGACATATCAAAAGAAGACAGAGTTATGACAACAAACAAATTAGAACATCTAGTCATAAGAATACTTGTAAAATGTCTAATAAAGCCGAACAACCAAACAACAAACTACAGCAAGTGTCAGGGTGAAGGTTCCACACGCTGGGATTAACACAAAAACATGGCTGACCACATCCATATTAAATTATATTCAATATTAAATAAAACAAAAAACAAATTTGTTAGTGATTTTGCAAACGGTCGGCGAAACTAAAACATTACCATAAATCTATTATATAATAAATGTTCTTTCTTGCAAGAATCTTGTGAGCGAAACAGAAACATTAAATCTATATTGATGCAGTCAGCCAAAAAAAACACAAAAGAAATAAAAATGCGGTACAAAGTATTATAAAGATTAATGTCATATTTTACTATTGCATATAATTGGTTAATACAATTTTTTATATCACCTTAACAGTTGATCAGTAGTAACATAAGCTATTTTACTATTATTATAATCTTTATACCACATTTAATAAAAAATATTAAACACAAAAAAGGAAAATAAATTAATTCAGTATTTAACAAAAACTATTAACAAGCAAATATTAATTTTAGTTACTATACTATTATCAAATCAACACAAAACATACTTCGATCAAAATTATCAATTATTTTGGATATTTTAAAAATACTATTTTTAACTCAGGAAGCGAAATCTGTTTATTTACACTCATGCAAGAGCACATGCTCTACAAATCATTTAGAAATTAATCCAATAGTTTTATTTTACAATATTTTTTATTATGTTATTATTTAAGTTAACCTATAAAAGTATAGCTCTAAACTCATGAAAGTGTAAATATCAAAATATATTTTGAAAAAAGACAAAGTATTGAAAAAAATTAACAAGGTGCACTGCCAACTATGCTATCGTGGCTCTGACCCGGCATGTCATAGGGTGCGAGTTCGAATCCCGTTCGTGGAATTTTTTCAATACTTTGTCTTTTTTCAAATTATAATTTATTCGCAACAATATTTGCGTAAAATTATATGTAAATAATCATTAAAATATATTCCGCTTTTCAAATAAACAAGACACATTTTTATACGGTATACCGTTAAGTAAGACTTTTCTTAAAACATACTTGCTTCATCTATTACGGAAGCTCAATATATTTTTGCCAATAACTATCTCGGAGAAAATCATTTAACAATATGGTCAGACCCAAACCCTAAGAAATTGTAAGTATTTAATAAAAACCATATTGTATTTTAAACCTTATAGGATTTACAATAAAGACTTATGTAAGGTCAGCAACAAAGTTTGCTGAATACTTATGTACCTACAGGCGCCTGCGCATCAATCTATCAAAAACTGTCAAATTTCTTAAATAAACGTTCAACTTTTTATTTTTAAGTGCTATACTTAAGCTGAATCAAATATTTATAAATTACAGTGAAAAAATTAAATGCCTACCCGACCCAGCCATGAATCGAACCTGGGTCTTCCGCAATCCGGGCGGCTGCACTGACCGCTATGCTACCGGGAAGGCTGACGTAAGCACTGAATTTTTTCACTGCTTTGATTTTGACTGCTTTTTAGCGGCATCAGTGCCATCCATCCAACGGTTATTGCAACCGATGATGAACCGATGATGAAGCTGCATAGCCATCGTGTGAACTTGTCAAATCAAGTAATGAATGAAACAGGCGCTTGTCAACCTCTAATGATGTTATTATGAGAAGGACGAAATAAGCCTTCTGAGTTTCTTGCCAGCTCTTCTCGGTAGCAGGCTCTCCCAAAATCCGAGCTGGTGGTAGATTCAGAAGATTTGTCTAAACTATTTTATTAGATTTTAATTTTGATTTTGGTTTTATAGTTTTGACGTAAATAAGTGCCTGTGAATAAATGACTCAACTTTGACTTTGAATTTGACGGTACTAAAGTATTCAGTGACATTCCTTGTTGACCGTACAATGTTCAATCAAAGATGGTAATACACAACCAGTCAGTACTCACCATGACTGGAGGTGGGAACACGGCGTGGTGTCCGTTGGCGAGGACGGGCGCGACCGGCGCACCCCCCGCTCCCCCGACTCCCCCCACTCCCCCCACGCCGCCAGCGCCCGCCGGCGGGGAGGACACCCCGCTCGCCACCCAACTGGCCTGCTGAAAGGAGGATTGAAGAAAAAGGTTTGTTAAAACTGACACTGATTATGATAACTGTACTGAAGTAAACTGGAACAAAACAATGCAATATTGTAGTGCTTGACTACCGAAAAAGTGTTGTGTTCCGGCAGCTAGAGATAAGATAGCCAGTGCCTCGCTAGTTGAGGATTCCGGGTGAAGTGCATTTCCACCTTCGGCCTTATCATCAATTAACAATGGGCTTCCTCATCGTGTCGAACCGCAAGTTCTTCACACCTCGTTTAAAGGATCCTATTCATCAGCATCCAACACTGAGCAAACGAAAAATGTTTAATTTTATTTTTAGAGCTAGTTTTAGATTTCCTCCATCCTACAATATAGGATCCTGTTGTATATTTAGCGCCATCTGGCACAGACAAGGGATACAATCTGCACAAATGTTTCACTAATTCGTGTGTCATAGATTTATAGATAGATGGCGCTAGACTCGCTGATTGCACTGTAGTTTCTGTATTTACCGTAGACAGCGCCAGTCCACTATAATATAAGGGCCTGCGCGCCCGCCACTAACTCTCTTTTACGGCTGCAAGGTTGTTGAACACAATAAATGTACCTTTAATAAGTTACAGGTGGTATTATTCGCCCAGTCCTTGTCACAGATCCTTTAGACGAGGCCTGAAGGACCAACTTTTGGGTCGGCAAGATAAGGAAGGCTGGCGATGGAGAGGTAAAATTCTGTTCCGCTAGTTATGGAGCATCTGGACTCTGCTTCTGCTTAACATTAGAGAGAGGAGTCATTTGCCATCATCATCATCATCTCAGCCAAAAGACGTCCGCTTCTGGACAAAAGCCTTCCCCAAGGATCTCCACAGCGACCGGTTTTATGCTGCTCGCATCTAGCGGCTTCTCGCGATCATCACCAGATCGTCGGTTCACCTTGTTGGAAAAGTTTTTTACAATTTGTGACTTTTTGAATACTCCAACGATGGTTGGTCCCATAAAAGTTTTTGATCAGTATTAGAAACAGGATCGATTGACATCAAAAAATGTTTTTGTGTAAAATGGCTATTTTCTTGCTAACTGTAATTTTTTTTGAAAATCTGTGAATGGGGATCATAATTCAATAAAAAATCATGGATAGTCTCCTAAGACCATTTTCGTGTATCTGCAACGGATAAGGTACCTCCCCCTTACTGCCCCGCTGAAAGTTTCCACCCTGTATATGTACACAAACAAATTGATAGCGCGATTCTGCTGACAGACAGCGCTACGCCATCTCTTGACATTAATCAGAACTAAAAGTATTACAAAGCTGTAGATTATTATGGTGACTCAAAAGGCGATGGAACGAAAGCTGGTAGAGATCGGAAGACAAATAAGTAGTTGAGAAAGCAAAGCAAAGTGTCAGACATAATAAAGAGAACAGCTAACCAGAATGGCAATAGTCAGGTCACGTAGCCCGTAAATCAGTGGTGCAAGGATCTGTTGGAATGGAGACCATGGGACTATAAAAGACCAGTTGGCAGACCCCAGACGAGATAAAAGACGACATCAGACGACAGCGGGCAAAAATTGGATACTGACAGCCCAAAATAGAACGAAGTGGAGGGGGTTGAACGAGGCTTACACCAAAGTGGTCGACGAAGGCTTGAGATGAGATGAGATGAGAAGAAGTTGGTACCGACCTGTGCTCCGTGTAGATGATGCGGCTCGTGCTTCAGGTAAAGCCGCGGGTGCAGCGGCGGCGGCGAGTGCACCGGCGTGCTGGGCGCCGAGCCGTAGCCGGAGAGCGCCGCTTCCACGCCCACGCCCACGCTGCCCACCGAGTGGGCGGCCGCTGTGTACATCTGGAAGGCACGCCGCGAACCAATTACAGTTACTGTCAGCGACAACGCTGCAATTACCAAGTATTAAGCTTTATTTCTTTTTATTTATTTGTTTTATGTTAAAAGGAGGCAAACGAGCAGGCGGGTCACCTGATTGAAAGTAATCACCGCCGTCCATGGACACCCGCAAAACCAAAGTAATCGCAGATGCGTTGCCGGCCTTGAGGAAGGAGTTGGATCTTGTCGAGGGAGTAGGAATTGGGAGGGGGGAGGGGTGAGAGATGGGCCTCCGGTACTCTCACTCACCGGACGACCGGACGAAACACAACAGCAACGAGTGCCATTGTTTAATGCCGATATTCTGTGAGAGGGTGGTATTACGTCGGGCGAGCCTGCCCATTTCGTGACGCAACGCAGCGTGGCTCTATCACTCAGACAGTGTCACTCATTTAGCACCACCCAGGGGTCACGTTTAAGGTCTCAAGGGTAAATCTACGGACGCGAGTAACTTAGGCCACATCCCGCTTACCAAAAGGCAGGTTAGTGGCCAAATGATTAGACAGTTTGCTTTAAAAACAAAAACTTTAACCCTCTTTATTGACCCTGAAGTTCCAGTTCCTGTGTTTAATTGCCCTGGAATTTGTCTGGATCTAGTGTATTCAATCCGGAATACAGCAATGTGCAACAATGCTGTTTCGCGGAAGACATAAGTATGAAGGTGGTCGCGACATCCAGTCGGATTCAGGGCGGATGCTTTTTTTTTTACTTTTATCGCTTTTGTGACCGATTTCCAGAGGGGAAGCATAATCAATCGTTCACCATCCATCCAGCATACTTCGTCATCATCATGATCAGCTCATTTTATGTCCTCCACTGCTAGGGCACGAGCCTTCCCTATAGATGGATAGGGAGAACGGGCCATAAACCACCACGCGGGCCCAGTGCGGTGCGGTGGTTGTTAACGACTGCTAATGCAGCCGGGACCAACGGCTTCACGTGCCAACCGAAGCACGTAGGAGCTCGAGATGATAAACTTTTGGTCACCCATCCGATGACCGGCTTTTGCGAAAGTTGCTTAACCTCAGCACTCGCAGACCGAGCGGGTTAACCACTGCGCAATCGAGCTCCTCCAGCATACTTCAGTTTTTGAGAATTCCGGGTGAAGTGCGTTTCCTTTGGCTTTATCGTCACATACCATCAGGTGAGATAAAAAAAAGTCAAGGGTTTTTCCGTTGTGGAATTATAAAACAAAATGAGAGGGAGAGAGAGAGAGAGAGAGAGAGAGAGAGAGAAGGGGGGGGGGAAAGAAAGAGAGAGAGAGAGATACATTTATTGACCACACAAGTACATAAAAAATAAAATAAAAATAAAAAACATAAAACAAACAGGTCAATCAGGACCCCGCCTCAGCTTGTGTCGTTGCGAACGAAACGTATATTAAACGTAAATTTGGTCACAAAAAAGGTTAGTTTCTTGGGTTGGTTAGGCAATATGAATGGCCTAAGGACCCTTTTTGAATCACTTGATTGGAACCAAATCAATTTTACTCTAACTTAACAGTCGTACTCTTTTTTTATATTTACGGGTAAGCACAGTGCCTTGATCTCACCTGATGTTAAGTGATGATAAGGCTAATGATGGAAGCGCACTTCACCCGGGACCCTCAACTGGTGAGGCACTGGCTATCTTATCTCTAGCTGCCGGAACACAACAATGCTACAAACATTGATGTTATGGCGACATATTTAGAGACGAAGTGGTAGCTAACCAGGCGGACAAACAAGCCCTACCACCAACCAAACCGAGTACACAAACATGTACCCCCGCTAAAACTTGTTAGTTAAAAGAAAATTGTGAGTCACAAGATCCATTGAAAACTTACTGGCTGCAACGAGGGCTTGGCGACCAGCATGGGGTCGGTGGGCGAGTGGTGTGGCGCGGCTGCCCGGAACGAGGACATAGGCGGCAGCGGCAGCTCTGCACCACCTGCCGCCTCGCCGCCGCCCGCCGCTACACCTGTACAAACATCACCAGCTTATTACATGTCCAACTGTTGGAGCACAAGCACAAGGACCTCACTAGTTGCCGAAGTAATTCTGAAGCGCTGCGCGAATTTGCGCACTCCTGGCACTCTATTCGACGAAACATTTGAATGAGGACAAGGTAACGGCACTTAGAGCAGCCCGACGCGAAGTCACGTACTGTGGTATCCACGCCCCAGAAGGGGGAGAGTCGGTAACAGAAAGGACGGAATCAGAAATTTTGAAAAGGTTTGCAGTGAAAAAGACACGGCTCCTAAGATAGTTTGGAATGAGGGGTCTCACCTGGCGACGTGGCGTACGGGTCGTGCTGGTAGGGCGGGGGCTGGTAGTAGCCCGCGCCCCACTCGCCGCCGCCGTAATAAGGCTCCTGGTACGCGGCGCCCGCGCCTGCGCCCTTCGGCGACGCGTACCGGCTGGGCGAGTCGTGCCCGAACTCGTCGCTGCCATACTGCAAGGAAAGAGAAAAATACAATTACTGATATGTAATTATGTTGAACGCGGTGACTTAAGCGCCCGGTCTGCTATTGCTGATGTTCTGCAACTTTGGCAGAAGGTCAAAGGGTCAAAAAGGTTTGGAAAATTCATCATCTCGAGCTTATTCGTGCTTCAGAAGACACGTAAAGCAGTTGGTCCCGACTGCATTAGCAGTCGTTAGCAACCACCGCACCGCACTGGTGGGTTACTTTTGAAACACAATTGCATTAATCAATTTCCAATCACAAATCTAAAAAATTTAAATGGCACTCTTAAAAGCGATAATAGCGCTACATTGAAATTAAATTGCGTGGAAATTGAGTGAACAAATTATTATCGAGATGGGGCGTTCCGAAATTGCGAAACTTATCCCAATATCGATACATATTAATCACATTGGAATTGTATTGAGATTGAGTTTGCGTCAAGAGTAGCCTACCTGGGCCTGCGTGGTGGTTTATGGCCCGTTCTCCCTATCCATCCATAGGGAAGGCTTGTGGCCCAGCAGCGGAATGATAATATAATCTGGTAATGATATATTTTTGAGCAAAAATATAACTTGCCGTTAAATATAACAAGTAAAACAGGAAAATCGCTTCACAACAATTTATATAAACAATTTAGCTAGTGATTCGCAGTTCGCAGTATTCGCGTCCAAAAAGGGCATACGCCTATAATTGACAACCATTTTGGGATAGGTGATTTACAAATAAAATAAAAAAGCTGTGACATATTGTGAATTCCGCAAATATGAAAAACTAAACGAGCTCCTTTTAGCGAGACAGCGTCATAAACG